>VWPW01011341.1:0-62383 GCA_013389825.1 Crypturellus undulatus | reverse complement strand
GGGCCGCGGCGGCGGCCGGGCCGGGGCGGCCGCTCGGCTGCTGACATCTTTGCGCTGCCGGCGCCTGGCAGCCATCTTGCTCAGGGGACAGTTTTGACACTCGGGTGACTTCGGGCCGCTCGCGGTGTTGCTGCCGCTCGCGGCCGCCGGGGCCGGGGCAGCCTGCGCGTGCCGGCATGCGGGACCCCAAAACCAAGCTGTCATCGAGGGGCGAGACCTGTAGCTTGCCTAGAGTGCTTTAATCTCTGCCCACCCACCTTTTTTTCCCTCTTCTTTAAAGGAAGAGACATCCAGTTATTCCACCCTAGAAGCAGAAGGGCTACAAAGTTCTGCTGCAGTTTCTTCCCCTTACTGATTTTTTTTTTTAAGATTTTTTTTTTTTTAATAGCAAGGGCAGACACAGAGCTTTCTTGTCTCTTGGCATGTCCTGTTTTAGGGCCTATCGGCCCCCGCTCTTTGTTTGGTCTAGCTGCAAGCTGCCCAAGCCATAGGATTTTCAGGATTGCCCAGGAGGGAATGTGTCATGGCCTAGCAGGTCTCGCTGTTAGGACACCTGGCCCAGGCTGATTTTTCCTTTTTTTTTTTTTTTTTTCTTCCCACTCTATGCTCACAGATATATTCACCAAGTTCTTTTTCCGATGTGCTTTTTTAAGAAACAAAGCTGGCTAAACTTGCAGAGTTCTGCAAGCAGTTAGACGTGTGTAACATTTGGGCTTTAGTTATGTCCTGAGGATGTGGGCCTAGTTCTTGGATTGGTTTCAGCTTTCCCTAGTGGAGATTTTATCTGTGTTTTATATAGATAAAAGTCGCTGCAGTGCTTAAGTATTTTCCTTGAATAATTTAATACATTTTTTTCAAAGTTAAAGTAGGTTGATTAAGGATATTTTGTGCCTGGGTTTTCAGTAATATTTGATGTGGTGTGTGGAAATTAACTGATGTGATGACATTAACCCCTGAAACCTTTTTAATTTCAGTATAGATATTGAAGCCAGACAGATGCTACTTGTGCATATAGTATTTGAGGAAAAATTACTAGTTTTCAGCTGTGTTCCTTGGGCAAAATAAATCAAGCCCTGTGGGAACCGGTAAGGTTTCTGCTGTGTACTGTGAGGGATGGGGGAGCAGTTGTAACAAGTGTCCACAGAAGGGGTGACTTGGTAACTTTGGGAAGATGTTCAAAGTCTCTTAGTTTGCTTGTGGCTCCACTCTAGGCCTGGGTCATGAATCCTTTTGAGTGTTTCCCAGGAAGAAGCAGTGTCCTTGTGGAGAGCCCTGCTTTTATCCTGTTTTCAGGACCATTGGTCTGAGGGTTGTGTGTGTTTAGCTTTGTTTTGCAGAGTGAAGCAGGGACCTCTCAGCAGACATGTGCTCGGTGATGCAGTGGTGGGAGGGTCTCACTTTGTAAACAGAGGTACTTCCACAACTCCTGCCTCTGCTATCAGGGGCTTTGCAGGCACCGCAGAACACCAGCTCGGGACAGCAGGAAAACCTTTTTTTAGTGATTAAGGCTATTATGTGAATATGCAAACAAGGGCTGATTCTTACTAAAAAAAGGCAATCCCGCATGCTGTGGTATGAGATTAATCTCATTGCACTGTTGTGGTGACTTAAAAGTATAGCTGTGCTTAGGATAAAATTCCCTTAAAAAAAAAAAAAAAAAAAGGGGGGGCATGGAGTTTTGCATTGATTCTTTAATAAGATTTTTTTAAGAGTTGGGGAAGGTTGACTTTTAATCCTGCTTGCTTGTAGGATAGGAAGATATTTTTGTCTGTACCAGAAACCAATGGGATACTTAGAATCATTTAATTGCTAAACATGACATAGTAACTAGAAATAACCAGACTTGTGCTTCAGACCCTGCATTTGTGCAAGTGATTATTCGTCCCATTTTGTATTTGGAGAACAAATAACTTTTTTGGAGAGCCTGCTAAAATTAAACAAATGAACCCCCCCAGGAACTCTGCACTGCTCTTCTAAGGTGGCTTGTCCTAGTAGGGCTATTCGTTCCCATAATTGCTTTTCCCCCCACCTAGATGGAGCTGCTGCTTGCAGAGGGCCTTTCTCTGAGCTTTTATTCATGAGACTCACAGCTTTGAGTGCACCCACTGCTTCTTAAACTTCCTGTTTTGCCAAGAGAAAAGCATGCATGTATCTCGGATCTCATCTTTATGCCTGGTTCGGCTGCCCCTCCAACCCTTGCAAGGTTTAGGTTTTTCACGGGATCATTGAGAACTCCCTTTGAAAAGGCTGCTTTCTAAAACGCCAAGGGTGCTTGCAGCAGAATGAACAGGACTTGATTTAGAGCCTTCATTGGGATGCAAAGTCCAGCATTTAAGTGATGGCTTGGGTGAGGTGAGGTAGCAGGCAGGTATTGTTTTGTATGGGGATTTGCTAATAGCTCTGGCATCTGCTAGTGCTCTGATTGCACCGAGCTGGGGAGGGGTTGCTCAGTTAGTATTCAGGTGTAAACAAGGGATGTGCATGTGCTGAACCTATAGAACCTGCTTTTTTTTTTTTTTTTTTTTTTNTTTTTAGTACGGAATTTATGTTAGTTCAGGATGGACTGAGCTGCTTCTTACAGCAGCTACTGCCAGGTTTTGTGCTGGATAGAAACAAATCGTAACAGCAGTTTTGGGGCGCTTGTCAGCGACTGCAGGCATCTGTGGGGTTGTTTCACTCTGAACATGAGGTTGGTGATGGATTACAACAGGTTTAAACTGAAATACCCAGTCATTTCTGAACTTCTGTATTTATTGCTTATCCTCTTGGAGTAAACTTGTTTTCAGCGCTCTTCTTGCGTGTGTAAGCTGTAAAGGTCCTTTGACATAATTTTGGGACATTTTATAGAGAACTAGGTCCAGATTCTACAGTCCTGGAGTACGTGTTGCCATATAAATTTTGATCAAAGATGTTGTTGCTTGAACTCATTTGGTAAAGTATTGAAATGGGTGAATTTTTTTCTGACAGAATTCCCGTGTTTGAAGTTTCCTTTGCTGTGTATTTTTGGTGCCACTTTACCTTCCTTTCACTTAGCCAAGTCTGCCAATTTTTGATTGCAGGATCATTGAGTTTGCGGAGCTGAGCACTTGTAAGTGAAGAGTTCATGGGTCTAAGTAGATCTGTGCTACCTTTAAGTGTCTGCGTGTTATGCAATGTGCAGTGCTGGGTTATGTGCTCCCAAGCCGTTTTTGCAGCGGGCCCTGATGGCTTCAGGCTGCAGTTTGTGCAGAGCTCAGTGCGAGACGCTCAGTCAATGTTGCTTTTCATTCTTCTCATACTATTTCTTTGTTGCCCAAGTCGGCTCTGGAGGAGTGTGATGCTCTTGTGACAGAAGTGAAGAAATGAGATACAGGGAGATCCAAAGTCCCATTTTTCCTTTTTGTTGTAGCTGAAGATGGCTGCTTCCAGTGGCTGAATGTATGAAACGAGGTGGGCACCTGGGCAGAGGTATCAGGAGGGTTTTGCTCCACCAGTACTCTGCTGTGTTCAGTGTGCACAGCATGTTTGAGTACTAAAGGCCAGCAAAAATGACCTCTTTATTAATCCATGATAAACTCGGGAGTTTTGGTGCACCCCATTGATGTGGGAAGATACTTCTATTACGAAGCAAGTGCTAGGCTGCCTGCAGACAGGAGTTATGGTGGCTCTCCGTATATTGGCTGGCTTGTCATGTCTTTCCTATCTTTACTGAAAATAAAATACAGCAACTACTACGTTTTGATACCAGCTAGTCCTGTAAATGTTTCTGAAAGGATCTTTGCTGTAGTGTTCATGACTGAGTGCTGCTTTGAGGTATGAGCATTTGCTGGCACTGTTGTACCCTGAGATATAGCAGGCTTGCAGTTTGATGAGGGAACATAAATTCCCTTGGTCAGTTGACACCTTCTCGGTAGAGAGATGGATTCAGCTTGGCTGGCTGTACTTGGTGCAGACAAATACTTGATTGATGCTTATGCCCCTAACAAGAGGGGAAGCTCTTGGGACGCTTGGGTCCTTGTGCTGCTGAGCTTTGTGGAGCCTCTTCAACAGTGCCTACTTCTGGCATCTAGCAGTGCCCTCATGCTTTGAGCAGAGCTCAGCATGCATGCAGAAGACATCAAACGTGGTGGGCATCCAGAAGGGGCATTTCAGAGCACTGTCCTGGCTTCTTTTACTGTCTCACAGCAAATTTTGAGGTCCTTGCAGAGACTTCGATACTCTCATGATGTAAATGCTAGCACTGCCTTTACCGGTTAATGGTGATGTGGGTAGGTGTTATAATTCCTGGTATGGTAGGACTGTGTTGGAAATAGTTTACTTGTGGGTGACTGCAGTTTTTTGAAGAATTAGTAGGAGTTAAAGCTCTCCTGCTCAGCAGGAGGAAAAAAAAAGGCATTTGCTTTTACTCTTGTTTCACTGAAATTTGTTCTCTAATCTAGTATTTCTGATAATGTGTGAAATACCTGTTCACATATGTGATGATACAGCAAATAATGGGTGTTCTGTAGTGAATGTGAGACTTTCCTAATTAACAGTCTACTTTTCACTGTATTGCTCTTAGTTAAGTATTGATGTTTTTAGGATTATTAGCAGAAATGCAGACTTCACTCAGCTGTTTAGTAAGTTCTATCTTATCCTAAAGAATATTTTGTAAATCACCTGCTACTGCAGAAAAAAAGAAAAAAATAGGCCAACAATCACAAAAAAACCTCCCACTTTTTTTAAGGAATTTGTGCTGCTTTGGCTCATCTCAAAGTTGCCTAATGATTTTTCTCTATATTATTGGTGATTTTTTGAAAGCATGCTTCTTTTTAAATTTTCTTGTTCTAACAAATTTAAAGTTTGAAGGTATGATGGCTCCAGTTCTCTTGTTGCAGCTTCATCTAAACCTTTGCTTAAAATAAGTGGTAGCAGCTCGGGTTGATTTTATGACAGTAGTTTTTGATGTTAGGATAGAATATTTGTTCTGTGTGAATTCATGGACCTGTTGGTTTCCTCTTGTAGAACTTATTACATGCTATTTCCAGAAGTGGGATTAAAATGTGTGGTTTTCTTTTATGACCATGGATTGCATAAGCAGAAGCTCCAGGATTATTAGTGTGCTTTTTTTTTTTTTTTTTTTTTAATTTCCCCATGTTTACTGCACAGCTCAGTAGCTCACTGAAGAGGTGTGAACTTCAAAAAATTAACTGCTTGTGCCCCAAGCTGAAAAGTAGTATTTTCTGATTTAGTGTTTTTGTTTGTATTTCCTAAAAAGACATTCTTAACTCAGAAATAAGTGTTGCAGATGAGAACTAACTCTGATTGTACATGCTTTAGAGCGTGCTTCTGTCTTTCTTTGCTGTGATTGATAACCTGTTGTACATAGTTTTTTGCCTCTTTTTTTTTTTTTTTTTTTTTTTCCCCTGCCCTGATTATTTGCTCTGGTGCTTAGAAGGGTGCATGAAATACAAATGCCTGAAGAAAGAAATGCAGAATCCAAGAAAGAGGAGACTTGTCTCAAATGCTTTTTAAAAGAATTTTAAAGTTAATGTCACTTTTAATACCAGGAAAAAATGACATATGTTTTGTTCTGTCTGCATAGAACCATCTGTGCTGTGCAGTGCTTTCTTAGCTCAGTAAAATGGGAGTCAAATTCTTTATGAATGTTAAGACATTGCCAGGATTTCCAAGTTAAGGCGTGGAAAAAAGGTCTATAAGAGAGTCTGCTTTGAATTAGAGCAGCAGTTTTCAACCTCTATTCATTTGCAGGCCCCTAAACACTTCCCAGGTGCAGATTCTTGTATAGTAAATTTAGACCTATCAGCAATAGCCTTTTATATATTTTATAGATATATATTCATGGCATCCAAGTTATCTTTTTTCTGTGGCTACCTGTTTGCAGACTGCTGAGTTAAAGGATCTAGCCCAATTGTTAGTTTCAGTGTTTGAACCTATATGATACTTTCCTTGACTAAAGTGTAGAAGGTGCCATATGGCTATAATGTTGCATTTGTCCTTTGGGTCATTTTTAAAAGCAAACCACAGCAGGCAGGTGTGCCATAAAGCTTATGTGATCTGCCGCTGTCAATATGTTGCGAGGATGTTTGATAACAGTTGCAATGTGCTTTGATGAAATATTTACTGAAAGTTTCAGTGTTACTTTTGTGTATGTTGATGTCGCTGCCGCGTTATCAGTTAAGTTCAATCTGGTGCTTGGGGTGACGAGTCCTAATGGCATCAAAGATCAATCTTGGCTCAGGCACGGAGGATTTGGGGCTCCTGGGTCACGGCACTGTCGCGGGTTTTGTTTTGCTGCTGCTCTGTGCTAAGGGCTGTTAAGAGAGCAATGAGTGGGTTTAGCCTGCAGGAAGAGCAGCATGTTGCATCAGGGCTCGTGCTTTTACACTGGGAGATGCTTAAGCTTGCAGTGGTGGCTGGGGATTTTAGAGGCTTCCTGGGGAAGTTTGCAAGGTTTGCTGGTGCCACATGAGTGGGGCAGCGGCAGGAGTGCTATTAATGTATTATTAATATGTTACTAATGACGTGCGCGGGCAAGGGGGGATGTTTGGGCTTCTATGGGAATATGTTGCACTCCTGTCGCCAGGGAGTTGCAGAAAGGAAGAGGGATGGTGGTGTAGGAGGGCTGTGCTGTGGGTGCTGCAGGAGGGAGTTGCGCTTCCTGCCACCTCGGAGCCCTGAAGGAGCTCACGATGAGTTGGGGTGGTCCACATTGGGACTCCTGACCTGTTTCCAAAGAGTGGAAGGTGCCGCTGTGTGTTAGAGGGTGACTGTGGTTGATGCTGGGGCAGTGAGGAGTCGGTGTAATTTCTGCAGTGCACTTTGTCTTTCACTTGAAGCACGGAAAACATTCATTAAAACTTACCCATAGACTTGGTTTAATTGCTGTTATGACTACATCAGTATTTGCCTCACCTCTGTCTTGGGTAAAATGGCAAAACAGAAGGGGAGAGAAAGGCAGGAATGTCCTTACATGCTGTTTCTCCTGGCTGTGGAGGCTCCGTGGCTTTTTGCGCCGTGGTGTGAAAGGGAAGCGCTTGCTGAGGGCACGGGGACACGGGACAGGCAGCGAGCCTCCTGCATGGGAAACCTCTTCCATGTCCCTTTCCATCCTCTCCAGGGCCAGGGTGGGAGGAGAGCCAATGGAATTAGGCAGCTGGCCGTTGCTAAGCAGAGCTTTGTTTGTATTAATCCTTGATAGGGAACTTGTTCTGTAGGTTGCATATGGCACCCAGCGTTACTGAGCGCTGCAGAGAGTGGACACTGACACTGGTGTGGTCTTCAGAAAATTAGTTAGTTTTATTTTAGTTGATAACAAAACAGGGTATAACTTCTATTAACTTTCAGACCTTCCTTTAAGAACTTTTTTTTTGTTTTTCCACTTTGCAGAATTGTTTTTTCAAATCAAACCAGAAGTGTTGGGTTGGAGAGAGCAACCCTATAAAATGTTATTCATTAGGCAAACTGCTGTCTTTTGTTATGTTGTTTTGTTTTGAGTTTTTATGTACTTTTGTGGTTTTTATTTTGATTTTTTTTTTTTTTTTTGAAGGGGGGTGTGTTTGGAAAAATAGGATAGAGAATTCTTCCTTGCTCAGTGACGTTTCTGAACAACACCTACAGAAAATGTGGTAATGCTCCTTCCCCCTGGGTCTTAACCGAAAAGACAGAAACCTGCCTGTTGCCTAATGCAAGGAGGGCCAGGAACACGGTGATTACCTCCCTTTTAATAGTTTCCATGCTAGCTCTGATGTTAGCTTGTTGTTGGCTTTCCTAAGCACCTGCTCAGACATCTTACTGCTCTGGATAATGTTGCAACTGCCCACAGATTTCTAAATAGCAGCAGTGAAACAAGTCACATTCTGCTTAATTCCAGTGCCTCTCTTCTGCTGGTTATGCTCACAAGTGCACTTAATAAGCTCATTTCACAACAGAAAGCTTCTCTTAAGCATAACTTTGTAGAAACTGATGTCCTGAACCTTCTTCAGGACATAGCTCTAACTACTAGTATCAAGATTTTTTTTTTCTTTCTTAAGGTTTTTTTTTTTTTTTTTTTTTCCTACTGTGTTTCAGAAATTCAGATTTCCTTTTAGTTGAGAACATCAGCAGCTTTTACTTAATCCCAACTTGATTTAAAACTTAATTTTATGTGAGCTTAACATTCATTGTCTTGGTTTGGAAAAATGGTTTGACTGAAAACTTGCTGCGTGCCTCAGTTTTGAGGAGGTTATGGTCTTGCCCACAGTGGCATCCTTGCAGTTTGAATGACTCCCTGCAGCCGCCTCTTATGAGCACATCAATTTTTTTTGCAGAATGAGAAACCTGCAAGCCCCATTTAGATATTTGTTCTTCCTAAAGAAGCCTATGAAATTGAGAAACAAAAAGTGTTACTCTAGTGGCATTTTTAATGTCACTCAAAATCCCACTTTTTTTACAAGTTCTAACCAGTGTTAGTGCTTTGCATTGCACGTAGATGCTGTTCTCTAGTACCGCTTCATTCTGGTTGCTGCTTTCGTTGGAAGGTGCACAGGGTTCCCTTGCCAAGCGGAATAGCCAAGCTTACCTTTGCACGATCTTGATTCAGGTTTCCATTCACGGATCTTTTGAAACTTAATTTCTAAAACTAACATCATATTTATCAGATCCGTGCTTGTGAAGGAGCACAAAAGGGAAGGCTAAAGCAGAGGCAGATTTCATGGCGGTATTCAGGTTTGTTGTTTCCCCCCCTACTAGTTCTTGGGCATTAGGGAATATTTGATGATGTCTCCTTTGTAAGACAGCAAAGTTCTGGCAATGTCTGCATTTCCTCCCTTTCTTGAGACAATCGGTGTTGATTAAAGAAGCTAGACTCAAAAGAGTGTTTGCTTTAGCATTAAAATGTATGCAGATAACTCGGTATGAGGGGTCCCAGGAATAGTTTCCCGCTTTCCCAGCCCGCTGGTCTGAAATCGGTCTGTCTGTGGTGAGTATCAGTCTATCAGTCTGGACTGATACTTTTGTCCACTGGGAACCTGTGCCTTGGCTCTCCTGCTTTTTTTTTTTTTTTTTTCCCTTCCCCTCTCCTCTCAAATCTTGCGTTTCTGTTCAGCAGGACACTAAAACACCAAAGCTTTTTATTGCTCTGCTGTTCTATCAAGGTCACAAGGTAAATGCCTGTAACTGAGAGTGATAAAATAGAAATGCTTTGTTGTCTTTGGGTCTAAAACTTTGGGTCTGATGTTCTCGTGTTCTTTATAATTTTAACTGTTTGGGAGGATGAATTACCCAATGTAATGCAGGCAGCTCTTATTTTAACCTTTCATGGTAGCTTATGTGGATGCAGATCCCTTGGATATTCGCAGGCTGCCACTGCCTGGAAAAGGATATTAAAAGCTAATCAAAGACAACAAATATCTGTAAGCCCTTAGCTACAAGTTTGGCTTGCATTGTAATCTCTGCTCTATTTTTAGCTAGTGAATATTTAATTAGTGAGCATTTATCACTCTATTGTGATGAATGTCCCAGATAAGAAGTATTAAACTTTTTCAAACATTGATATAGCTCAGATGTCTGTTTACATTTAACAGCTATACTGAAGCTGAAAGCAGGTTAATGCAGAATCAACAGGAGTGAAAATATATAACCATTTTCATGGTAAAAGCCACTTAAAGGGTGCCCTGTTCTGGCGGCCACCCCACAAGTGCTTGATTGGAGCCCCTTGTTGGCACATGTGGCCTCCAAGGCTCCCTTCAGCCTGGGACGTCCCTGAGCAGGGAAGATAAAGGATGTGTCCTGTTGTCTTCAGTCATCCAGCGTCTGTTGCTGGGTTTTCAGCAGGCTTTTGTAAGTGCTAACTGTCAATAGGAGCTTAAGGAAGTTAAGTGTCAGCCTGATTATTTTGGTGAGGGTGGTGATGATTTCGGTAGTTAAGCCATACAATGTGGTGTGTGGATGGGTTTTTTCTTTTCTCCTCCCCCGCCTTTTTTTTTCTTCTTTCTTTTTTAAATAGTTACTGAACTTGGATTTACCCCATTTCCGATGCGGAATTTATTCCAGTAGGAATTCTGCTGGGGAGCAGAGCTGGTGAACTTGCACCTCTGCCTGCACTAGTGCAGCTCCAGCATCGCAGCTTCTGTATGTGAGAACTTGCAGGCTCACAGGCTTCATACTCTGTGCTGAGGAAACTTTAAATGATACCCTTTTTGCTTGGTTTCAGATACTTAAGCTATGAAGTGGATATAAATTAATTTCTTTCCACTTCCCCTTTCTTGACAGATTCTATTTTGATTTTAGAAAAGCTTATTTGAAACAAGAACCTCTGCTAATGAGAGTTTATTTTTTAGAGCTTTCATCAAGACAGTTATTAATTTCCATTCTTGACTTTGCTTCAGTGTTGTTCTTAATCTCATCTCCTTTTTATCTCTTCATATATATTGCACAAGCAAAGATTATTTCCCAAGTCTTGTCTTCTCCTCTCCGTATTCATTCAATTCTCGGTGCATGAGTGCTGGAACTGACTGAAATAAGAGGGATCATGAGTAAGCTCTTAAGGGTGGAGAGTGTGGAAGGAAGACTAAGAGCAGGAATGTGGTAGAAGTCTAATTTTTAACAACCGTTGCCTGTCAGAAGCAGTCGCTGTGCGTGTGTTGCAGCAGAGCTGTTTAGTTTCCATGGCCCAAACTAAACGATCTGGGGCTGCTGTGTGGGAGCTGTAGAGGCTCAGGACTGAAGGACAAGCCTGAGCAAAAAGGTTCAGATTGTTGCTCTATTTTTGCCTAAAATGTAGGATCATTCAGTGATGTAAGAGTAAAGAATGAAGGACACTGGCCTAAACTTGCAGGGAGGGGAGCAGCATCCCACGAAAACTTATGGGATGACACTAGTAATGCCCTTGGAGGCTAATTCCAGGGGAACTTTGGATAGAGTTTGCCCCAGTTGCCCCATAGTGGGGCAGAAGATGGAAACCTGCTGCTGATGGTGAGATGAGAGGAATGTGGGAGCATCCCGTTCCAGGCCCAGCATTCCTGCCATGCCAGCTGCCTCCTTAAGTGTGCTAGTAGGTACTGATTTAAGCAGATCAGTCTAGCCTAAACTAAGTGCCTTCAGATATCATCCATGTCTGCAGTTGTACTTGATTAGATTTTTTTTTCTCTGTTAAAAAGAGGTGCTCACCTTAAGCAGGTCTAGCAATGTTAGGGAGCCTGGGGTGGGTTGTGTCTGGTGGGACTTGGAGGACCTCATCCTCTCATCCCGCCCAGGCGAAGACTGATGATCCCTGAGTTTTTAAAACACTAGCTAAGCCCAAGGGCAGCAGGCTGCTCCTTCCCAGGTCTTCCCGCTGTAGCTGGTGTGAAGGTGGTGCTGGGCAGAGTGCTCTGCAGACACCGCTGGGGTGGATGGGCTGCACGGAGGGGCAGCAGAGGTGATGCCCCAGCAGCGAAGGGCAGGGAAGGTTTCCCGGAGAGCCCTGGAAGCTGGTGGGGCAGAGCTCCCCGCTTGGCATCGCAATGTGAGCTCCCGAGCCAGGCGGGAGCGTTGCCCGTCAGCTCCCGGCATGGGGAGATCCACCCTGCGCCCGCAGCAAGGGCTGCGCTCCGAGAAACACTCTGCGCTGCCGTGTGCTCCCCAGCAAATGCGGCCGCTGGCTCCTGGAATTGCGGTTTGGAGATACCTCCTCCGGTCTTGACTTTGATTCTGTCCGCTTCTTCTTTTAACAAGCTTGGCATGATCATTCCCAATTATTATTAAGGGTCAGTTCTTTCTTTTTTACATCCTTGTCACACTTTTTTTGTATCCTTTCACCTTTTTTTTTTTTTTTTTTTTTTTTNTTTTTTTTTTTTTTTTTTTTTGTAATTTATGTTCTTTCTTTTGCTGTCCAAGGTTCTTTCTCCACAAGCATGTTCTACCCCCATTCTTCATCTACTTGTAAAAATAACATTATTCAGCCAGGATTAAACTCTGAGGGTTATTTTAGCTGAGCTTTTCCAGGACGGCTTCCTGAAATGGGCCTGAATTTAAATACTGTGCAGGGCTGTCTGTGATGGATGCAGTTGGTGCTCGCAATAGAGGGAACTGGGCTTCTTGGCTGCATGCTGCTTAGGACCTTGGTTTACAGCACTATATTCTGCCTCCTTGCACACAGTTTGGTATTGCTGTGGCTTTTCCAGGGTGGTCATGCTGCTCAGGACAGAGGAGGTGTCTGTAACCTTGCCCTGGGTGCTGGAGATGACGGAGATGGAGGCTGTGGTTGTTAAACCAAGGCTGCTCAGATCAGTGGTGCACAAAGGAGCACCCTTTGGAGAGCAGCATATGGATGTGTGTGGGCTTGCGCTTCGTGCCACTTCTTCCAGAAAGGTTAATGGATTGATGAGCAGCTTAAAAGGACCCAAGGAAGAGTGATTACTGCATAATTGTTGTTTTTGTCACCACTTAATAATGTGGCTGTTTTAAAGGGAAGACTGCTGGGGAGAGATGGAGTCCAGGGCTACAGTACATGCACAAAACTAAAATCATTTAGAAATGTAATCTTTTTTTGCTCAATGTTTATTTTATGGCTACCTTTCAGTGTGAATTGCAGGAGTGCAGAGTGATTACTTGTATAATTGTCATGTCTGCTAGAAAAACTGTTTTCCCACGAGATACTGTAAGTTGATGCTTAGCTTCACTGAGTGAATTACGAAGATTGGTGTGTTTTGCATAGCACACATTCAAGAGGAGGTTTTTCTAGGTAAAAGCAGTTGAGTCATCCTGCTGCTGAACCTTGTGACCCCCTCTTGACTGACTGGTGATCATTTGGGGGGGTTTTGGAGACAGTTTAATTAAAAACGTACCAAAGAAGCATTCTTTCTCTTTCTAAAAATAGAGCAAAGTGCTCTAAAATGTTGCTTGTAATCTGGAGTTTAGTCTATAGCTTGTCCCATCCAAACAGCAAAGTAATGGCAAGCAGTCGATAAGAGCAGGCAGTGCCGACTTCCTGCAGGAGAATGTCGAATAACACCAGAACTGTAATGTCACTTGTAAGCCGTGCAAGGAACCATCCTCGCAGCCTTGTATCCGCTTTGAGTTGCCCAAGCGCTTCTCTGCAGCGTCACAGTGTGGCACCCACCTCGTCTGCAGTGGTTCATTAGTGGTGTGTTAGTTGTGTTGTGGTTTAAACACGTAAAACTTCATTACCATGATCATATATAAAGGCTGCATCTGAAGTTCAGTATCATGGTGTTGTACTTAAATTTGGGGCCTTCCCTAACTCATGGAGAGGAGATAATCAATGGCATTGCTTGCAGGACTCACATTTGGACCATCAGGATATATTAACTATTTGATCCTGGCATAGTAAATCCTAATTGTGCTAGGCATGAAATGCGTTGTATTCTGGCCCAAGAAATTCATCCTTTGGGACTGTAGCATGGCATCACACCACAGAATTTAAAAGGAAGAGAGGCACTGTTCCTGGAAGTGATAACTCCTTCCTATGCCCCTCTGCTCGTGGGTGTGTTGTTTGTTTAATGTTACAGACTTTAAAACTCCCTAGAAGCAATTTCTTTCCTGAACACAGCAAGACCTTTCTGGCAGTGTAGTGGAAAGCCGTGGGGAGTGAACAGGGCAAGAGAGCAGACTGTGTCAGCGCGTCCTGTCACCCTGCTCCGCACTCCGGCACCGCAATGCCGTGCGCTGACGTTTGGGTGATGTCCCCGGGGGAGCGCCTTGATGGCAAGGTGAGCCTGACGGCTAGTGCTGAGGGAACGAGGCGGCAAAATTGGCAAAGAATTATTGAAATAACTGCGGACTGGGCTGTTGAAAAGCCTGCTGAATGCTTGGAAATGGAGCTGGCTATTTAAGCCTTGTCTGGATAATTTCTTGAAAGCCATGTTTTCATTAGATGTCTGTGTGTGGTATCAGAGGGAGGCAGCAAAGAATTGGTTTAAATGCAGGCTTGCCTTGAGGCAGGGGTTGTGGATGTCGCTCAGGTGAATGCTTAATAGCTCAGGCAAATCCCCAGCGTAATTTTACCATTGGGTCCAACTGGTCATGCTCAGGTTGCAGTTTCCAAAGAGGTGCACGCACATGGGTGATGCGTGCGCAGCGCTAGGGAGGCCCTGCGATGCCCTGCCCACTGCTCCGGGGCTCAGCCCTGTTGCCTGTTTCCAGACTCTTGCTCAGGAACAGGTTATCACGTGGCTTTTGGTGCCTGAGCAAAAGGAATGTCAGCAATGTAGTCTGTAGCGTAATTACCTGCTTTTTTGTGTGTAACAGCAGAGTTTATCCTTTTGTATTATCTGTAACCATGTGAAGAAAACTCATAAAACTTGAACTGAAGTGGAATGTATATTTTTATTGGGGAGATCTGTTGCTTTTTAGCCATTAGGATGTTGAACCCTGGACTGTAAGAGACTTTCCTCAGAGGGACTAGTAAGCAGAATAAAAACGTTATGGGACCTCGTGTGTATTTGGGCCATGACAGTTTTAATGGGGATGATACTGCTGGTACTTCTTGGTAAAAAATAATACCTGCTACACTCCTTTGAGCTCTTCAACTGCTGCAGCCATCTGGAATTGGGCACTGGGCACTGCTGGTGGAGGGGCAGGATGCCCCACATGATCCCCCACCAGGCGCAGGGACTCCGGCACCATGTGGAAATCTCTCATCCTGAGTCTCAATTCCATTTGTCTCCACACATTTAAGCTCATGAATCCTTATTTTGGCCAGGATCCCACTGTGTCCAGCCAAAGAGGTCTCCTTACTTGGCAGGCAAACTGGACAAAATGACTGCAGGGCCTTCTCCCCTATTCCCTCTGTATAGTTCTGGGGGGAAAGCAAGGCAGTTCTGTTCATGAAGACCACACTTTTTCTGACTGTGTCTGCCTTTGATTTTGAATATTTTATTAGGACTTTTTTTCCCTGAGCATTGCTGAGAAGCAGGGCACCTACTGATTTGTAAATATAAACCTCTCTCCTTCTTATATTGGTAGACACTTTTTGTGCTTTTCCTATCGCCTTTTTCCAGTGAGGATTTTTTTTTTATTTTCTCTTACTACTTTTTCTGTACACTGACAGCTTTGAAATGAATGAATTGGTGTTGGTGGAGTATTCAGTGCTAGCTGTGACCTGGAATACTTACCCGGTCAACTGTGTGAAGTTTGAGTGCAGTCATTTACCAGAGATCATATTCTTTGCTAAAGAATGAGAATAAAAAAAAAATCAAGCCCTAGTTTATTGTTTTGTTCTTTCAGAAGGATGGGGAAAATGATCATGTTCTTTGAAGGTGTAAGGAGCAACTAACTGAAAATCAAGGCTTGCCTTTTAATGTAACTGTCTCTGGTGGCCAGATGTAATCTGTACACAGGGGGGAGGCAAACCTCTTTAAAAGCATCTGGAGCTTTAGTGATTTCTTGTGTTCTGGTTTTTCCCCAAAGATCCGAGCCAAGAAGAAACCTACTCCAGTGAAGTATGAAGTTGGGGATCTTGTTTGGGCCAAGTTCAACAGACGCCCATGGTGGCCATGCACAATTTGTCATGACCCAGTGCTGGACTGTCACTCAAAAATGAAAGGTACTGTATCTACTCAGACCACAGAGCGGAGGAGCTGTGTATGGCAAGGTGCTACTTTATATTTTTATTGATTAAACAAACATTCCTGGCCCTTGATAGTCGAAAGAAATTAATTGTACTGTAGGAAGCTGGGAGATCTGTGAAGTAGACCTGGGCCTGGGAGGTATCAGGAGGTGAAAGGGGCTGAAGCCAATGGTAATGAGAACAACGTGGCACAGAGAACGGGACACGTGGGCTCTGCTTCCCGGGTACAAGAAGGATGAGCAGCTAGGCCAAGTGCAGGACAACACAGAGGGAAGAGCTGCCTACTGAGAAAGCGTTACAGGGAGAAGGCAGAGCCAAGGACATGAAGCAGAGAGATGGAGGCTGAGGAGTGCAGTGGGTGAAATGGGAGGGCAAGCAGAGCTGGGCAACCTGGAACCCGTGAGGATGAGGAGTCAGCCAGGCTTGGAGAACAGGCGGGAGGAGGTGTGCGTTGGGCTGGATGCCTGAAGGCACGAGGTGAATGTGTGAGAGGATTTGATTATTCATTTATTTATTTATTTATTTGCTTTGTTTGGCACAGAGAATGCAGGGGGCTCTTTATGGGGAAATATCAGAAAAGCTGGGAGAGCCACATATGTGAAAGTGTAGGGCATAGTTTGTTAGAGAGACTAGGAGCAGCTGAGTGTAAGGGGAAGAGCTGGAAGGAAATAGGGCAGAGCTGTGTGCCTGAACATGGGGAAAAGAACACGGGATAAGGCCAAGGCAGGGAAGTGTAGATGAGTGATCAGGAGAGCAGAGGGAAGGTGACTGTTTGGAAGCTCTCTCCCATTTGAAGGCCCTCCGAGTGCCTTTAGGATCACACTAGCTGCCATGGGGTTACTGGCCCAAATGGAAAGTCTCATTCTTATTTTTTTTTCCTGGTTTCTCCTTCTGGTTCTTTGTTCTGTGGGTAACTGGAAACTCCTCGCAGTAGTAGTGGCTGTCACTGTCAGCAATGTGAACCGGTGAGGTTGCTGCTCGCTGGTGGATTTGTCTCTGCTTTCTGTGACTCTTGCTGGACTGTGAGTCAAGTGCTGAGAGCAAGCAGGTTTCAGTGACCACCAGCTTGGAGATCTTTGCTAGTCCTCTAGGCACATGGATAGCTTGTCCTGCATCCCAAGTCTGGTTGCTGCAGTCTTACATGCTGTTCTTCACCTCCCTCTTCCTCCTTTGGGAGGCATTTGTCCTGATTCTAGATGATACTGAATGTGCAGTTTAAAATAGTCTCTCCAGAACTCACGAAGAACATGTAACAAAGATGCTGCCTGAAGATATGCCAGGCATGTTTCCATCCCCTCTGTCCCCCTGCCAATGAAATTTCGTGTTGGATTTAGTGTTTGTAGCTGTCCAGTAATCCTGTCTCACCCTTTTTATGATGATTTCTAGTATGGGAATTCTGTAGGGAGGAAACATGCTATTAGCAAATTCCAGCAAGGTCTGGACTTAAGCCACGTGATAGACTCTTCCATCATGCTCTATCCCTGTTCAACCCAATAGATATCTGGGGAAAACTGTCTTTTCCAGTTGTGTTTCTATTTAGTCTGGTTATCTTGCTTCCCTGAGCGAGAACTGAGCCAGACTGGTTGAATCTTGAGTCTGGTGACTGTGGGCAAAGGGCCCTGAGCTCTGTATGTACCATAGGAAGCCGAGGCCTCCTCCCTTAGTTGCTGCTCCTGTTGTCATGGGAACAGGCCATTCAAAACAAGGCAGGTTGCTTCAAACTCATCACTCGTGTAAAAAGCTCTTCTCTTCTTGCGCTGTGGCTTGGTGTTTTATTTAAAGCTCTTGAACGACATAACTTAAAAAGAGTTTTGGAGCTGAGAAATTGAGGCTCAGTAGCTTGGCCCCTATATTGTGAATGGGGTGGATGAAGTCTGTCATCTTTGTCCTTGCCTTAATGTTGCCCTGTGCTGTTCATCAATGGTCTTGGCCAGAATCTAAATGTCTGCACTGCTCAGCAGCAGGGCAACTGGCACTGTGTTGGCTTTCTTAGAAGAGACATTGCAAACCAAATGGGCTGTGAAACTTGAGCTATGTGTTCAGAAGGCGAAGACATTTCCAACAGAACATTAAGCAGGCATTGCAGGGAAATACAGGGAAAAGTTTATATCCTATATTCCAGCTTAGCTAGCTCTGTTCTAATGCCTTTAACCTGTCCTCTTTCACCAGCATACCTAGTTACTGATTCAGTTCTTAATTGTACCACATCATCCAGTGTTCTTGCACAGGAAAAAAAAAAACATTTAAATTTCCAATGGGGTTGTGATAGTGCTGTTGTGGTGGAGTTTCTTCTCTTTCCTTGCCTTTTGGTGACCATAGTACAGCTGTATTCATTATAACTGGCCCTCTGCTACATTGCACGTACTCCCTGTAGTGTGGGTATGTGTGTAGTGCTTGGGCCCAAGAGAGGTGCTTGCTTAAATGCTGTTCTTAATGTTTTATGGCCAGAATAAGAATTTGTTTGACAGCAAAATGTGGAACAAGATGGGGTATGTTGTTGTGGGGGAGGTAAAACCTGTGTGAGTAAATCATATCCAGAAGGATGTTATTTCTGGGTGTTGCCAGTACACTCCTGCCTTTTCTCAATGGACAAGTGGACTGGACTGTTTAATCATTAATCAGGGAGGAGTAAAAAAGAAATGTCCTGCCTAGTATGTTATCTCTCTCAGGGAAAAAGATATTTGGACAGTTTTGCCATTTTCTTGCAGCCAAATTCAGTCTTTGCTCTAGGGAGACAGGTCATTTGAGACCTGTTGTTCAACTGTTTGTAAAGGGGGAAAAAAAAAGATGCAGAGTAGCAAGAAAAAACATAAAAAGTGGAGATCAAAGGGATCTCCTAAGTTTTACCTAGAAATCCCCAGAACTGGAGTTCATATGGGAATGTTATTAAGCAAAGTTGTTAAGAATTGACTAACAAATTACTACTGTTTTCTCTGTTTCTTTTCATGTATCTTCATTCTGTTTTATGCAAGAGGTTAATCCTGCTAAATTTCTTGAAATAGTTTCCAATCGGAGACCATACCGAGAGTACTATGTGGATGCCTTAGGAGAGCCTTCAGAGAAAGCCTGGGTTGCTGGAAAAGCTATTGTCCTCTTTGAAGGCCGGCATCAGTTTGAAGAGCTGCCTATCCTTCGGAGAAGAGGAAAGCAAAAAGAAAAAGGCTACAAACATAAGGTAAAAGATCTGTTTTCTCTAGTATGTTTTTGATTCTTTGAATCTGCACAGTAAAAATATTCCTTTGTGTCTGGAACTGCACTTTGACAGCTCTCTTTTGTGGCAGTGATTTTTAGCAACATAGCCAGCAAAGCGGTTCTTTGCATCCTTCTGACAAACCTAGTTTATAAAGCTGCCGGGAGTTCCTAGGCTCTCGTCTGTAGAGGTGTGGCCTGGTGCTTTTGTTGCCCTACAGAGCTCTGAGAGGTGGAGGAGTTCAGGTCTCTCTGCCAGCATGGGGTTTGTTCAGCTGCATAGCACTCTTGATGCCAATTACAGGACGCTTTTAAATAACCTCCTCTCCTCCCTGGCAGCCTCTTTTGGCTGGTCTGAAGTAGAGGTAGACTTGCACGCTTACTAGATCCCTGAGTGAGATAAAACAGTGGGGTTTATAACCCCACTTCACCAATTCTCTGTATAGAAACCAGTGAGTATTTTAATTTGACTTGGAAAATACCTTGTCGGTGAGCCTGCAAGAATAAGTTCTGTGGCTCATGGCATCATCTGCTTTTGCCTCTTTTCTAAACATAAGAGACTGAAGCAGTTGTGGCCAATATCATGTAATGTGACACAGAGGTCTATTCTACATATTTAGGAAGGAGGCTGGAGAAATTCACTTTTTAGAATTGTTCAAGACAAGTGCAGGAGGTCCTGCATTACTGTAAGAGCAGCAATGGTGTCTCTCTTTTTTTTTTTTTTTTTAATAACACTGACTTATTAGGGGTTAATTTACCCCTGCTAATGAAAAACACTGGATTAAATAAAATGCTCTTGCAGATTTGAGCTCTCTGCGTGCAGTGTTTTCTTTGGATTTCCCTTTTCCAGGAGAATGTGCAGCATCTTCTCTCAAGGCCCTTCCCCTTGCATTCCCAGCCTCCTAAACACTACTTATATGCTCCCAAGTAACTTTTTCGGTTCTGGAACGTAAAACACTTCATGGGATAGAATTCAATCTCGTATGTAAATTGTTGTGCCATTGTGGTGCACCAGAGGCAATTGGATGTTTGTTGCTTGCATAAACGTCCAGGTTTGCGTCCCCAGAATTCAAGATCTGATGCAAGATGGGAGTGTTTAGCTGCTTTGCTACCAGGCTTCATACCTTTTTGTTTGCTGAGATGAGATTTGTTGTTGTTGTTTTGTTTTAAAAGAAGTGTCAGAAGTTGGAGTTGTTCTTCCTGCCTTGGAATTGGTTTTGATTTTTAGGAGCAGTTGTGAAGCCTTTGATTTACTACTGTGCAGCCAAGAATAACATGCACGAATAAGAAACCAGTTTCTTTTTGTTTTAGATGTCAGCAGAAATTTCTCTGCAATATGCAGAGTGCCTTTTGCTTTATGCTAAAGGTACAGGGATAAAGCTGGGAGACTTCTAAGTGATCGAAATGTTGAATTTGGTTGGATATATTTTAGATGCGTATGTCTGGATCTCCAGTTCGTAACTGGGTGCACTGATGGAGAGGGCAGACTGAATTCAAGTGATGTGGGAAGAATAAGGAGAGAGCAAAGCAAACATATCTGTTCAGATATTTTGAGAAAATAATGCTGCAGTTGCCTTGAGAAGCCCTTTGGCTGCTGCTTTGCACTTCTGTGCCAGGGATCCACATGCATTCCCCTTACAGATTGTCGCTCCCAGGATGTGCTGGGGTGCCAGAACATTTGGTCCCTGTGAGACCTGTGCTAGGGACCTTTTCACTGTTTAGGGAATGTACATAGATTTTATTAGCTTTATTTGGAATGCCAGGTATTTGGCCAGGAGAAGTATTTTCTATGTCCTCTGCACACTCTACCTTGTCTCTGGGGTTCCATGCAGTTGTCCCATAGATAATAAATGCAGAACCGTTGCTCTGTTCTGTGCTGTGTCCATTTCTCTCTCCCTTTTACCCTGTTGGTTACCCCCTCAAATTTTTTCTTTTTCTTTTTTTTTCTTCTTTTTGTCTCCTCCAACTTTAAGGTTCCTCAAAGATTTATGGCTAAATGGGAAGTCAGTGTTGGACAGGCAGAAGACATTCTTCTCGGGGGGCCAGAGGATCAAAAGTGCAGCCAGAACTCCAGCGAGCTGGACAGCGAGAAGGAAGCGCCCTTGGAATACTATGCCAATGGCCCTGGAGCAGAAAGGGACAGGCAGCTGAATGGTTGTTTTAAATCCTTGACGTTTGACTCCAGACACCCAGTCAGTGAAAAAGGAAAGCTGCACATTAAACCACACATGAAAAAGAGCTGTGACAGTAGAAAAAGGACTAGAGTAAAAAAGAGTGGCACAAGAGGGGACGCATCTAGGGGAGAAAGCAAAGAAAAGACATCGGAGAGCTTGGTTAGAAACATGATGGCCGGAGACCTACCAGATAAGCATGCATCTCATGAACTTCGGCGCATTGCAAACAGCCTCACAGCATCCAGTGGCCCCAGGGAAAACCATTTGCTTTCGTCCTTTGGAGAAAGACGCTTTGAAAAGGCAACTTTGAAAACGGAGTATGAAACTCGCAAAAGCGATTCTCTGAAAAACACGCTCCAGGGGGATTTGTTTTCCAATGCATCTTTGGAAAGAGAGAAGAGCTCCCTGGGCATTCTGTGCAGTTCCAAGTTACAAATACACTATTCTGCATCCGATACTGGTATTGAGAAAAAGCAAACCGAATCGGATACATCCTCTTCCTTCTCTGATGATGGAAACAGTGATGTAGATACCATGGACCAAAGTTCAGAGAGAGCCTCTAGCATTCTTGAAGTTAGTGATTCTTCAGATAAAATGGAGAAGGAGTTTCCTATGACGTCAAGTGGAAACGTTAAGCTTTCCATGTATCTGTCTCAGAAGAGCAATAGAAGGGCCAAGAAGAAGTTGCACAGAGATCGCAAATCTCTGGGAGGTTCAGGAGCCAGCAGACTTGATGCTGAATTTGCAGATGGGGAGCTTGAAGGAGGCTCCTCTGATGCGGAGATGTCACTGATGGCTCTTGAGCGCTCTTCAGATGTGAGAAATGACAATCTTTCCCTAGCAAGCAAGCACACTACTCCCCAAAGTGTTTCCAAGGACAGCTCCTGGGCTACTGTTCCAAATCAAGCAATTTTAAAAACAAAAAGCATGAAACTGTCCCGGATCAGGAGTATAAAATGTAAACATAAAGAAAAAGTTACTGGCTTGGAACCTTCTCTTGCAGAAGAGGAGCGGAGCATGAATTGCCGCTCTCCTGATACCAAAGGTTTCTCTGGCCTTCATAGAGATTCTCTTCCTAAAGGTGGAAAAGTTGATGGTCAGAAACTGTTAAACAACATGCATGAGAAGGCCAGGGATTCTGCTGAAATAGAGACGGCTGTGGTGAAACATGTTTTGTCAGAGCTGAAGGAACTGTCTTTTCGGTCCATAAATGACGATGCTGGTGACTCTGGCACTCCAAAGGCCACAGTACCTTTACTTTTCTCTTCCACCTCTGGTCACAGTCGTTTGCCTATTGAGCCAGATTACAAATTCAGCACCTTGTTAATGATGTTGAAGGATATGCATGATAGTAAGACAAAAGAGCAGCAACTGATGGCTACTCAGAATATGGTCCCATATCGAAATACCAGTACGGCCGATGGCTCTGGAAGCAATTCTACAAGTGGGCTGAAGTCCTTGGCTGTTGTAGGCCCCCCATATAAAATAGAAAAAAATGGGGATTGTGTCCAGGAGACAGTAAATCCAAACTCCAGTATAAGCAACTCCTCATTTTCACGCAATCCTACAACCAAGTTAACAGGGATTGGTACTAGCAAAAGGGATCCCACGAATACTGCTGTTTCTGGGACAAATGGCACAAATTGTGTATCCAAACGCAACTGTTCAAAATCTAAGCAGCCATCAAAACTTGGAGATAAAACAGTTTCAAACAGAAAGGACTTAAAACCAGGAGGGCCAAGTAAGTTGCTAAGTCGGTTATCCAGAGATTCAGGAGAACATGCATTCCGTGTTCATGGTTTGGTTACCAGTCCTCTAGGTAATGAAGCAGAAGATACTGAGAGAAAAGAGTCTGTTGATTTAACAGAACATTCAACTGATGAAGACTCTGCCTGTTTATCTGATGACAATTTAGATCATATTGGAAGGAGACCTGAACCTGGTAGAAATATTGAGAGCTGCATTTCTACTGAAAATGGGCAGAGTCCAGACTTGGATTCAGAGGCAAATAGTGAGAGCTCTCTTGGTGATGAGTTTAATGATATGAATCATGTAGCACCCAAAAAGCGATGGCAGCGTTTTAACCAAAGCAGTGCTAGATCCAATAAGCACGTCAGTAGATCTAGGGAACAAGGAAACTTGGAGAGTGCCTTTGGCCTGAATTCTCGTGGCTTTTTGCTGAAGGGAAATGAGTGCTTGGGACGTAGGCATTCCTCTCATTCGAAGGTGCTTGAGGGAGACCTAACAGATCAGGACTATGAGAATCATTTAGACTTAGTTGAGAAACGTTTGAATGTATGTGGTAAGCCAAACAACAGTGTGATGGACTCAGAAACAGAGCTTGGCAGCTTTGCTCCCCAGTCTGAATTCTCTGCACAAGGTAAGGGAGCTGGATTTGCACCAGAGTGTGTATATTTGTATGCATTTTTAAGTCTTTTATTTAAAATAAAATTATGGATTTTGGGGCTATGTAACATGGAAGATGCACATATCTCATCTGAAGAAAGTATGTATGTTGTTTTTGGGGTTCTCTGTACGGGCAGAGAACAAATGAGGTGGATTGATTGGGGATTTATTTATCTCCACTATACAAGGTGTAAATTATTCACCGTAATGAATTTGGGCTTTTTTTTTTTTTTTTTTTTCTTAATTGGTACCTTCTTGCCGTGGTCCCTGGCCATATGCTTACTCTTAGCTGGATAGATCAACTCTAGAAAGTTGTGGGAATGTGACCAGCAAAGGTTCAGTGGCTCTATTTTTCCCCCTTCTCCACTAATGCTGTTTGACTTAGAATCCATGTTTGGTTTGTTTTGTAGGATTTCATCAAGATTTCTGTTGGGCTCTTGTTTGTTTTAGAGTGGAAGTTTATTATCTGCTGATAACCCCACAGATTTCCTAATTTACAGATTCTATGGGGCTGCCTGAGGGGTAAGGAGAGAAGAGAGGAGAGGGAAAGTGGCCAGAGAGCATGGGACTGAGATGGGCCTGGAGGAAGGTAGGCAGAAGTAAGGCAGCCTCCTCCAAAAGAGGGTGACCTGGAAGGAAGAAAGGTCTGAAGGCTGCCAGGTCAGACAGCCCTGTCTCTACCCTGAAGGCCATGGAAAAATCAAAATGAAACCTTGGTGATGATTTCACCAAACTAAATGGCTTTAATATGTTCACAAGAGCTGTTGTAAATTCGTATAACTGGCAGAATTTGTGAACCTCTGTGTTGTTGCTTCTGCTCCGCGCTGCTGCGTGTGCAGTGACGTGTGTGTGCTTGGTCCCTAGCGAGAGCTGCTGCAGGTTGCCTGTGCACCTCTGTTTTAGTGCAGGGAAGACAGAGCACTTGGTTCGATGGTCATAGGAACTGGGAAAAGCAAGTCACGACAAGCACAAAAATGAACCCATAGGGTGCAATGCAGTGGGTAGAAGTTCTGTTTTGAAACCATGACGAGCTTAATCATTCATTAGCTCCTCTGGCTGTGGCTCTGTGTGGTTTTCTGAGAATTTAAGTACACGCATCTTCACAAAGCAAGTAGAAAATATATTCTTTGCCCTGGGTTTGTGCATGTAGATGGGCTTTACTGCAGAGAGGTGTCACAGCCCGACCAAGGAGTTGAATTCTGGCCTTAATCAGGATGCAGCTGGATTCTCATGGCTGCATAATGTTTTTGTTTTTGTTTTTTTTCCCCTCTGTGATTGAAGAATCCCTCTCCGTTGCTATGTGGAATGGAGTTGCAAGTCTAGAGAGGGAACTAGAGACTGATAGTTAATAAGGACTAACATTGCTGAAGGGGAAAATGAGAAGAAAAACAACAGAGCGAGGCAGATGGCTCCCAGGGTGAGGTGGCATTTGGAGAGCAGAGCTGTCCATGTGCTGCATGTGAGACTACGACGCAGGGACCCTTCAAGAGCCTGGGTTTGCGTAGACACAGGCCAGATCAGCAGCCGTGGTGTAACCTAACTCCCCTGCCCTAAAAAGCAGCTGGGCTTTGAAGCACATCTGATGCCTGTATTTACACAAGTGCAGTAACAAGGCATGAGAGTGTCTGAGCAAGGAGCTGTTTGGAGCACACCAAGGCCAGGGATACAGTGCTGGTACCGAGTAAACTGCTAATACTGTGACAAGTCCCCTCAAGGAAACTAGTTTTCCTTCTCTTAGACAAGGCCAATTCTGTAGAGAGTAGAGAGTATGATGTTGGAAACTTGACTAACTGCGGCTGAAGAGAATGAGTTTACTAGTGCTTTGAGAAGACATGACTAATCCTTGTCTGCAGCAGACAGAATATCAGCAAAAGTGAGCATTAAAAGTTGCATTCAGAGCTGTCGTTTCCACTAAGCACAAACTGTAATTCCTCATCTTAATTGAATGGCAACATTTTTTTTTTTTTTTTCTGCAAACATTTGTATGTTTTAGATCAAATAAGGCAGAAATGAGGACGGGAATTTGCTGACTTAGAGCATTTTTAGAATAATAGTTTTATAAGGTATGTGATTTTACCATTGCCACTCAGACTGCATTTGGGATTCTTGTGCAGGATTCCCTTTGGAAACAAATGCAGTTAAGCCATCCTTTTTGGCACAGTGCTATGTGCTCTGCTGGATGGTTCTGAGGCTCTGAGAAGTTGCCTAGTGAACATACTCATCCTATAAACTGGTTATATACTGCAATATATATTTCACTCAGACACCTGCACAGAGCTTTCATAGTGGCTGAGAATAGCTGTGTTTGAAGAAGTTGTTCCATTCTTCTCTTTTGGCTGAGTTAGATATTTTAATGCTTGTTTAACCACAAAGCCACAATAAAGTGTAGCAATGTTGTCCAACATCCCTGTTCTTAAGTATTGCCCTGGAATCCTTTGTTATAAAATGTTTCCGCTTAAAGAAGAAAATAAAATAAAAACCACCTCCTACACATGAAAAGAAGTAAGAGAATGTGTTTGCTGCTTGTTCCAACATTGCAGGAACTGCAAAAGTTCAGTGACCAGGAGTGATCTTTTGAGAATATTGTTTAATAATTCTGAAAACTAGATAAGGTGAAAAGGAGTCATTTGATCAGAGACACCCCAGGAAATGACAGAAATGAATAAACTTGCATCGTGTTGCTTTTGAAACTTGCTCAGGAGAGCTGGCATAGAGTGTCAGGGCTTTTTTTTTTTTTTTTTTTTTTTAAAGGTCAACATATGTTGAGGTGTTTTGAGGTAGTATAGCATGGGTGGTTGTGGCTGTGTTGGGGAAATACCCGTTACTGGATTTTTCCCTTGTGAAGGTGCAGTGCTGTTCAAGCTCACGGAAGGCAGCTGACCTTGAAGAGCTTCCAGTCTGCTGCAGGCTGGTCTGTTCACTCTCTGGTCATCTTGATTTCATGGTAGGGTTTGTTAGGAGGCCAAGGGAAGAATAAACAGGCTTGCAGCAGCACGTGGGAGTTGTAGGCACCTGTAGGATTGTAGTGCAGAAGAGGATGTGGTGCTAGAGAGCACACAGGAGCAGCTAGGCTTATGTGTTACGAGTAGCTGAACTATCCTCAGGAAAGCAATGACTTTCCTTTGTCCCCACACTAAAACCACAGGAGTTTGGGTTAACAGGAAAAGCAGTGTGAAGAGTCTGAGATGGTGAACAGACTTAAGTTTGAGTAAACATACTGGAAGCAGGTTTTATATCATTTGTCTACAGATATGGGTGAAATTCCTTGGAGTTTCTCAGTCTGATAGCTCCTACTTTTTGAAATCTCACCTGCTAAATTCCTGCTTGAAGCCTCTTAGGTCCTTAAAAATCCCACCTGCTATGTCAGGATTATGGAGAATATGATTCTCAAAGATTATAGTGCTGTATCAGAGGGAATGAAGTCATAGGGCTCTTTCCACATAGAGCCTCTGGAAGGGAAGGCAGAGCAGCTATTATCAATAGATCATAAGGAGCATTTTGGCTTGTGATCTTCTTGGAAACAGAGTCTTGAAGCTGCTTTCCTTTTTCTTAGTACATTCAGAGAGGAAACGCCTTAGAAAGCCAAGTAAACGGCTTCTGGAATATGCAGAAGAATATGATCACATATTTGCACCCAAGAAAAAATCAAAGAAGAACCAGGAGCAATTACAGAAGGTAGGTTAAGGCAATTAAGGTCTTATGACTGTTAATCTAGGGCTCTGGTTTGTCCTTGTTGCTTGCTGAGTTTTCTTGGGGTGTGCAGTGCTGTGCAGGATAAGTGCCTTCATCTCTGTATTTTGCCACGCTAGGTGAATTCTGTGGTGAAGTCTGAATTTGAAGGAGGGCTTCCTGCACAACTGAGTCCAGCAAGAGATGCCCAACGAGGGCAGAGTCCTTTGGTTTCAACTCCATCTTCAACCAAAGAGTCCCCTCCAGTCCTTGAACCAGAGTGCTCCCTGTCAGAACTAGGATCCCATTCCACTGATCCCGCTGACCAACTTTTAGAAGCACATTCAGACTTTCCAGAGCTGGTGCTGTCTTCCTCAGATGTTTCCGAAGTTTCTGCTTCTCCTGAAGCAGAGGAGAGATTCCTGAAAACAGGTGAGTTGGGGTGTTGTGTGACTCTGCTCCCGTAAGTCACGATGTCACAGGTTTGGTAGAAAATGTTGCTCCAGTCGGAGTGGGAAAACGTTAATAACTGTTGAGCTGTTTTCTTGCTTTGCTGTGTTCAGTGCCATTACTGGTCACTGGTGCTTGAAAGGGAGAGGGCAGGTGAAGTGAGAAGTGGGTGGCCCGGTGAGTTGATTCTTTACATCTCTGGTTTTAGCGTTCTCTAGTGTATGATGCCTGCCACTTAAAGACATCATATACGATAAGCCACAGAGTGCCCATTTATCCAAATTAAAATAGCCGTGAGCCCTTTTCTGAATCCTTGTCATCTTTGCTTGTTTTTTGCTTGCAAACAGTTGCATTGTTTTTAGCTTGAAACAGTCTTGTTAAAATATTTTCAATGAGCATTGACGTGTTGCAGTTAATGTGCAAAGTGTGACTTGTCGCATAGGGAGTGGGCTGACATTTTGGTCTCATGGTGAGCTCAGGAAACTGTAGTACAGAATTCCTCTTGGACCTTGTTATTGTTATTACTGTTTTATTTATTTTTTTCAGCAAGGCACTGCATATGAAGATGTAAAAGACTTTTCCCTTTTCAACAGGGTTCCTATCAGAGTACACCTAACAGTATGTTCTCTGGTAGTGTCTGTGTCCAAAGATATGTGCAGGGTTAAGGCCTTGGTGTTCTGGCTACAATAAGTTGGAGGCAACACTGTATCTGTTTTACAGGCCTGCTGTAAAAATAAACCAAGTGGGAAATTGAGCAGACAGAAAGGTACAGACATGGGAAATCAGCCTATGCTTTTTGTGGGATTTGTGAGCATCAGAAGAATGGAAAGTGGAGAGGATTAAAGGAGGAAAAAATGGGGACATGAAGCCGAGGTTCGGGATACAGGGAGCAGTGCAGAGAGCTGTAGTGGGAGCAGGAAGCCCGCAAGCAGAGGGCACAGAGCTCTGCTGACTTCTAAGAAAACTCCCGCTAAGGGAAGCAAAGAGCCCAGGCTGGGGGCAAAGAGGCTTCCTGGGAGAGTGATGCTGTGAGGTCCTGTCAGGGCCCTGGTGCACTCGGTGCAAGCAGAGGTGCGTGTCACAGGAAGGAATTGCACTTCCTGCCTGTTATGCTGTTAGACAGGATCTGGAAGCTGGTGGCAGGTTGAAACTATGTATATTTTTTTTCCCCTCTCTCCCCAGGTAGTTTTTAGCCAGGACCAGGGCCCTTATCTTGTTCAACATCCATAGCATGAACACTGGTGTGAGTGGTAGGAGAGTGAGAGGAGGGTCACACCTGTGATAGGACTTTTTTTTACACCAAATCAAAGTGATTCTAAAATTTTTAATCTGAATTGCACTGCCTGAATGTGTTATCTTATGGCATTAACTTCGTAGTCTGTCTCCTGTCAATAGACTTCTTTTTTTTGTATAAATATTTAATACTGAAGTATGCCTGAAGGTCACAGCAGGTGGAGGTCCTTTTTTGCGAGAGTTGCACAGATGCAAATAATCAGCGTCTCTACCCAAAGACTTTATACTCTATAGCTTATAGGTGAGGCAGATGGAGAGTTTTGAACTGTTCATTGGTATTTGTTCAGTGGCATTAGTCTAATGGAAGAAAATCCTTGTTTGTCTAACAAAAAGTTTTATTGCAGGAAACTTTGAAAGCAAGCGTCAAAGGAAGCCCACGAAAAAGCTTTTGGAATCGAATGATCTGGCCACTGCCTTTATGCCAAAGAAGGAGGAGTGGACTCCCCCGAAGAAGGTACTTCCTTTCCAGTGTTGTGAACACTAGATAGATAGAAAAGGAGCCCAGATATCGCACTCACACGCTCTCCATTGAGGCAGGGACTGTGGCTTTCTGTGGCTGTGGTCCAGGAGAGAAGGTCCACCCTTCCCCAAGGTGCTGGCTGTTGTGTTATGGTGAAGAAATCTCTTGGATACGGAGGTGTTCCCCACCCCTCCCCACTTATAACGTGAATTGGGAAGTTCTGGCTGTCAAACCTCTTCTCTTTATTGATTTGTGTGGGAAAAGGATCTGCCTGAGTGCTGGCTGGGGAGGTGTGAGCAGAAATGTTCTGGGCAGGAGGTTTCTGTCATAGGGAATCCCTATTATGCTGCACTGTAGCTTGACCTTGAACCGAAGACTTTGTCCTTTTCTGTCAGATTTCCTGTGAATAATGTTTCTTTCATTACCCTCCCCAGGGGGCTGGTGAATGGTATGCAAGTGTAGAGCTTGTAGCAGGATGGAGGCTTGAGTTATATCGCATATGCAATATACAGTGTTTGAGTCAGATTTCTAAATAAAAAAAAATGCTTTGAAAAAACAATTAAAATGAGTTATTTCAAGTGTGGCACCCATGCAAAATTCATCAGTGTCCCTCAGGTTTATTAAGAGCAGTCAAGCTTTCCTTTTCTCTCCCTATTTGGCACAGTTAGGGTTGCAGTAGTGCAGAGGCCAGCATGTTTCAGTCATAGGCTCCACACAGATGTAAAAGCAAGAGAGGGAGTCTGTAATCCCCAGTAACTTTCAGGGTATTAGTAGCCTTTCCAGAAGAGCTCAGGAAGCAGTAGGTCATGCTGGCCACCATGAGATGCAGCTGGCTTGGCATTCCTCCCTTCCCAGAGACGGCTGATGTTTCCACATGGAATGTATCAAACACAGAAACCGAATGTTTTCTTGCACAGTCTCTAATCATTGATGAATTTATGATCTGAAATGTTATTTGGTGTAGTTGTTTGTGAAGGTGCTGAGTGGTTGAGGGATGTGCATCTCTGATCTGCCTCTGATTGCAGCTGGTGAGTTGTGCTGTGTTGTGTTTCTGTAGGGCAATCGCCCCTCTGAGAGTGACAGCTCCGAGCTCTATTCTCCAACCCACTTCTCGGACCTGGGAGAAGGTAAGTGGAGATGGGACCACGTGGGCAAACTGTTGACACGGGATTACAGCCTGTGAGTGTAGCATGTGTATAAGGTGTGTGCTGGGCTCTCGGAGGGTCCTTGCTTCATCTGAGGCGGTGGCAGAAGATACAGGTACTGTATCTTCTACTGTCATTCAGCAAAAGTGCTTTTGTATGTGTCTCCGCTATGGAAAGTAGAAATGCGGGATTCAAAATTACCCATGAAGATGTTTGCTGTTTATTCTTAGTCTAGTGCTTGAAGGAAACCCATCACCATGGGGCCTGTACCAATGCAGTGTCTTTGCCTGATGTTGAGACGAGGCTCAACAGTGGCTGCTCTGCCCAATGAAGAATTGTGCAGTTATATCTTCGTGTCTCTTCTGTGTGGTGGTTTGGGTTTTTTATTTATTTTTCCTGCATTAGCATCATACTGGTTTCTATATTAATGCAAGGAGAGCTTTTGAGCTCTCCTTTTGGGAGAGGACATCAAGTTAGCATTTGATTAGAAATTTAAATTTTGCGTTGATACCTTCTTTTTAGCTCTGGAATGGCCTCAGAAAAGTCAGAGGGATGTTTTTTGGCAGCTCGGCAGAAGAAGCTCAGACTAGTACGAGTCAGTGTTGTCCAGGTCTTCTGATGGCTGCAGGGCAGAGGGCAGAGTGCCTGGAGACTGATGTTGCCCCAGGGTTTACAACTCCAAGGCAGTGGGGCCTGGTTTGAAGCTATCGGCAGGAGTGTGGAATTTGCTCGTGCTACCTGTGGCAGGAGAGTTATTCTACGTTTTCTTGAGTGGTATTTCTGTCCCATCCCAGCTCCTGAAAAGCTCTCGGAGAAGCAGCGGAAGCGGAAGAGACAGCGCCATCCCTCTGTTGCGATGCACTCCAAGAAGGAGAGGAACGAGGAAGGGCTAGGGGAGGCCCCGCACTCTGAGGTACTGTTGGGTTTTCCTACGTGGTGTGATCTCTGAAACCTGTCTGCTATTTCTCAGGGCACTGTGCAGAAACAAGGCCAGGGAGTCTTTGACTGGCTGAACGTGAGGATGGTGTTTCAGCTGGGACTTTATCCCACTGATGTAGCGGCATGAGCCTGGGGTTGAAGCTGAAGGTACCACCCTGATTTAGTAGCTATATGGTGGTGACTGCTTAACTCTGGCTCAGCTTTTAAGCTGCTATTCAGCTAATTCTCCAGGGAAAGGCTGTTCTGATCTGAAAAACCCAGGTTTTGCCTGACATTTTGCTTTGCACCTCAGAAGGTCTTGCTGTAAAAGGCCTTGTCTGCTGGTAGTGGGACTCCTGCCATTTTGCATACCAACGTGAGGTGCGTGACCCTGGTGTGCTAGGGTGAGCTGAAGATCCATGTCTGAAAGGGTGGGGGGAATGTGTGATTGCTTGCAGGAGCCCCTTATTACACTCTGCCATCCACCAGAAAGGGATAACTGGGGCAACTTCCTTCTATTGCATCCCAGCAGAGCATACAAATATCTCTGACAAGCGCATTTTGCCTTTTAGGAATGAGCCAGGTATCACCAAGTGTAGGGGAAGCAAGAACTTTTCCTGGGAGAGACAGGACACCCCTGGGCCTCCCATCATCGCCTCTCTTCCAGTGGCCCAGGTTGAGCAGCAGGCTGTTCTGTCAGGATAGTCAGTATGTATTTCAGGAGATGATTATAGATAACATATATACTGTTATATTTGTTACTGTTATGCAGCTTCCAGCAGAGCACAAGCAACACAACACTTGTCTGAGCAGTGCCAGCCACCCTGCTTTCTGCTGCTTCTGCTTTTGAGAAGGGCATTTCTGATGGGGGTGATAATTCTGAGTTCAGGGCAATGATCCTGGGTTGGGCAGTGCTCCCTGTGTTGCTGTTAGCACACAGGTCATTCTGTGTTCCTGAACTGTGCTCACCTGGAATCATGTTTCAGGAAACCTGTACTGCTATCTTTGCCAATGCTGGGGGGGTAGTTAACACTGTCTGCTGTTAGACACCCACTAAGATGCTGGCTTAGTTCACAGTGAACAAGTTACCTGCGTATCTTCTATAGGGAAGAAATGAGGGAGCCGTTCAGAGCTCCAGGGTAGCAAGGCTGAAGATCTGAGCCTCTCCTTGCTCACTGCAGAGGAAACCCAGAGAATCTGCCTGCCTCCAGCCTTAGGCATCTGTGTTGAGTACCTAAAGCTGGGTAACATCGATGCTTGGCACTTTTTACCAGCATCTATTTCTCTATTGATTGTGGGTCTCGTGAGCCATTTGGCTCAGATGGGTACTGGTGAGTACTGGGGTACTGTGGAGATGCAATTACATTTTCACTTGGAATTCAGACCATGCTGGTCCCTAAGTGACTGTCCACACAGCAGGCAAGGAGACCCCCTTTCTGCTGAATGGTGCTGGAAGAAATAGATGGTCTGATGATACAGCACAGTGAAGCCTTGGATCCAGCTGCTTTCCGAGGAAAAGAGGGCAGAGGAAAGCTTGTCCACCTGGGCTGAAGCAGGCAGCTTTCTCTGTCCTTGCCTGTCAATGGAGCCAGGAACACAAGTTCACAACATCAGGGAAGCAAGAAACTGAGAGAAGGGGATGGAAAATGCTGTTGAAATGGTTGTCAAGGTTGAGCCGAGGTCAGGCCGTGCCAAAGAACAGGCCAGGCTCTGGAGGATGTTGCCAGATGCAGCAGCAGAAATAGCTCTGGAAGAAGACCCAAGATGAGACCTGCCCTCTGTAGGAGGTATGTAGCTTTGCAGCGCTAGTACATTTGGTAGGGGAGAAGAGGGGGAATAGTGTGACAGGTTCCTTTGAGTCATGGCAATCCCCTTCTCACTGTTCCCAAAGCACAATTGCCCGGCCTTGCCCATCTTTCTTGGCTTCTGGCATTCCCTACCCAATGTGGATGTAGGAAGCCTTAATTCAAGTAAGCCTTAGGTTTCTGTTTGCAAATTGGCCAGATGTTTGTAAAAACTAAAAAGGGTGGATTTAGACCAAAAAGATTTGGGCTAAAGCATGCTGTGCCACACAGCACCGTTTTGCTACCGACTGCCTGCTGAAGACAGGCTTGCTGGTTAACATTATATAACCTTAGGTGTGTTTTATTCTGCCAATCCATCAGCATGGCAAGCATCAGGGTTTGAAACAAGTAGTCCCAGAAGCTTAGAAAGATGAACCTCTTCAAAAGCCCCCATATAGCAAGCCTGAATCTCTCCTGAATCTCCAGTGTCCTTAATCCATTAAATAGTTGTCACTAAGGCACCCTGTATCTCCTGAGCGGGGTCCTGGATGACCGTGAGGGGAGCAGAGCCCGGGGCCCCAGAGCGAGCAGAGCAGGAGCTGTTGCTGTTTGCCGGTGCCTGTAGCTGATTAACTCTGCTCTTGTTCTTTGTTACAGTGACCCCTGCAACCTCGAGGTCACTGCTGAGCTGAGCAGAAGAGGGAGCGTGAATGTATAGTCAGGAGGACCTCAGCTGTACCTGTGCCTGGAGCACTGGTCTCCAGTGCTGCTCCTGGAGCTGCAGGCTGATGTGGAAGAGAGGGCTATCAATGCAGACTCGAGGCAGAAGTAACCGCTTGAATTTTAGGGCCTCACATCCAGCGTTTGGGCAGAGGGCTGTCTTGTGACAGACTGGGGCCTTGCTGGCTGAAGGAAGGCTGCAGGAGCAGCAGTGTGATAGGCAGCACTTGAAGATGCTGCTGGGTATAGAGGCAAAGGCATCAGTAGTGCAGTTAGCTGTTACTTATACCAGTGCAGTAGAGACCTTTGTTTCCCTCCAGCAGGGCTGTGTGTTAGGATGGCACAGCTCCAGTGCCCTTTTCCAGCATTCCCACAGGCTCAATTGCTGCTGGCCTTCAAGTATGTCTGTAATGGTCCGTGAGGTTGTATACTATATGGTATAATGGGTTGACAGTAGTTTGTAGCCGGAAATTTGCTTTTTTAATGCTCAATAAAGGAAGTTTATACCATTCCTCTTTGCATTGTGTGTTTTTAATATACCATCAGTGCATCTGTGCTTCAGCGCTCCACAGAACTCGCATGGCTTTAAAATATCCCCAAATGAAAGCATGCTGTTGCATCCAAAGAATGAAAAACAAGCAAAAGAGTCAGCTTTGTCTGACTAGGATATTAACTGCAGGTTCTTTCCACTTAAGGGCCTAAAACTTCCCCCAGTGCTGGGCATCTTCAAGCACAGTGAGAGAGTTTGCTACTCTAGACAGGAGTTTGAACTCCTGACAAGATCTTTAAGGTGAACAGTACGTGTCTGGATATACACTGGGACATGGCCTTGTGAGCCCAGAGGGATGTGGTGGCCTGTCACTGAGGTCTCCTGGATGCAGTGCTGTGGTCTGGGTTATTAAAAACAAAAATGTTCTTGCTCAAAGCACTTAGCCAGCTCCTAATATTACGTTGGTGCAGTGATGAAAGTCCTATAAGGCTTCCACTCTATGGATTTTTGGCTGGGGCTCATAAAAGACTGCAGAAGTATCACCTAGATTGTATCAAAAGGCATAAAAGTTTCCTATCTGAAATCAGCTGTCTTGGTGAAAGTGAAGGATGTTCTGCCATGTGCCAGTGTCTCTAGTACAACTGTTGTTCTTTTTTCCCTTGAGCGGTCTCTGGGCAGGTTCACATGCGTGTGAGGCGGTGTCCTTCCACCTCGGGAAATGCTGTGGCCTCTTTGCAGGATCTGACAGCTTGACCCACATGGGTGCAATGGAGTCTCCATTTTCAAAGTCCCTCTGTTTTTCTGCAGGATGCAAGCGCTGTTAGGTGTTGTAGTCAGTGCTGTCACTGTCACCCAGGTGTCAAGTAGTTACTATAGACTTGCTGCCTCAGGCAGGAGGGCTGCTTTAAATGGCCTGCTTTGCTGTTCACATTAGGGCAGACGTGCTAATTCACAGCACCTGTGGAGGTGTAGCATACAGGGATAGTACAAGCTGAAAAGCGTCTCAAGAAAATTAGTTCATTTGCTGGGTGAAACCTGCAGTAAAGATTGTTTGAAGGTTCTCGTTTGCTTTTGCAGCACAAGCAGACATGATGCGGGGCACTTTTCTGGTGTCGGGTGGAGGGCATGATTTTCAGACTCTTCCAGCCTGCCTAGTTTGTTTCTATGCAGGGTAACCTTTGTTCCACAACCATGACTTCTCTATTTTCAGAGAGGGGATGTACATGGCAGAATAGGGGTATTGAAAGTACATGTATTTTGAATGATTTAACAGGCTAAGAGTTCTTTTCTTCCCTTCCTTAAAGTTTTTCAGTGGAACTGTGTAGGGGTGTCTCTCCAGGGTGGGTAACAGCCTGTAGTGCAGTTTGCAGGCTGACTGCCAAACCTGTATGTATTTGATAGCTCAATTTGCAAGACAGGACAGGAAATACTGACAGCTTGAATTCTGGATTTTTTTTTAAAGGGGGAGACATCAGTGCATGGGACTGCTGCAAGCCCTAAAGAGGGCAATGAAGAAGGGTCTGAGAATGACCACGGAGTGCCTTCGTCCAAAAGGATGCAGGGGGAGCGCGGAGGAGGAGCAGCTCTCAAGGAAAACGTGTGTCAGGTAGTGTCCTTGAAATGTCTGAATTTGCCACCCTCACATTTTCTCATGTAAACTATGGCACGCACCAGTTCCCCTGCTAACCGGGTAGCCATAAGGCACTTCTTAAAGAATTACCCCCCTTTTTGGGCTCTGTATGAGGCTTGTGTACTTCTGGAAGCTTCGGCTGTCCTTGAGCTGGTAGCACTCCTTGGTCTGAACTGAGTGTTCCCTGGGTGAGCGTGTCTCATTCTGCTAAAAGTTAAGGGTGTGAGGAAAGAAAACATGACCAACGTATAACTTATTTTAGTTGATGTACGGTAGCAGGTGGCAGCGGGTGCAGAAACCACCCCAAATTCCTGGAGCAAGGAGAGCTCAGACACTTCCTGCAGTATCTCTGCTGGGAGCCCTGGCCAGTGCCAGGCTGTGCTGCTGCTGAGGATGGGGTTGCTCGGAGCTCATGTTGTGCTTCCTTCCCTGCAGATCTGTGAGAAGCCGGGCGAGCTGCTGCTGTGTGAGGCGCAGTGCTGTGGTGCTTTCCATCTGCAGTGCCTTGGGCTCTCTGAGATGCCAAAGGGCAAGTTCATCTGCAATGAGTGTTCCACAGGTACGGCAGCCTTTGGGAGGGCAGGACAGGGTGCTTCCTGCGTACTTACCTGGTGCTCTCTCCACTGCAGTATTTATGCCTGCAGTAGGGCCATTAACTGCCTCTCAGTTCTCTGCTTATTGACTTAATGTTTAATTATCGTATTCCAATTAACTAGTCTCATTCCAGAACAAATATTCTTCAGGCAAATGGGTTAGGAAGAAGGGAATGTTCAGAGTCTGGTGGGAAAGAGAAGGGGAAAATTTATATCTGATATTAAAGAGAGAAGAGCAGTAGGGAAGGATGAGTCCAGGGCAAGCCGGAGAGTGGGAAGTATCTAAGTGGAATGGTTGATTTTTTTTCTTTCCTCTTCCCTCAGCTCCAGCCAGTACTCACAATTCTAATGATCTTTGTTTCCATTTGGAGCTGTGTTGCAGCTGCAGGCGAAACCATCCTGCTGCAGCATGCTGTGCTTTGGGATTCATACAGTGGGCTGGGAAGCTGTGCCGTGCTAATACGCAGCTCGGCGGCAATGGCCGGCGTTCCTTCAGCTCTGCTCTGCGGCTGGTGTTACGTCTGCTGCTCTTTCTGCAGGGGTCCACACCTGCTTTGTGTGCAAGAGCAGTGGGGAGGATGTGAAGCGGTGCTTGCTGCCCCTCTGCGGGAAGTACTACCACGAGCAGTGCATACAGAAGTACCCGCCCACGGTCCTGCAGAACAAGGGCTTCCGATGCTCCCTGCACATATGTATGACTTGCCACGCTGCTAACCCCACAAACATCTCTGCATCTAAAGGTACCATAGTTCTCCAGAGTGGGCTGGGAGGCGAGCAGAACCCCTGCTCTTTGTGTTTCACAGCCACTGTGCTCTTATGTGGTCCTCTAGTTGTTTGTATTGATTTTCTGTCCTAGCCACGCTGCAAATGCTCTCCCTGGGCAGCAGCTGCTCTCCAGTGAGCAGAGAGGAGGTGTCCCTATGAGGTTGCTGCTCGTCAGCACCTCTCATGGTCAGAGGCAGCAACTAAAATGTTCTTGTCTGTCCAGATACTTGGCTGCCTGCACGTCCAGCGATGGCACGTTCCATTCTGGACTTTGATTAAGTCTCTAGATCTGTACAGACTCTCACGTTTCTCCTGCTTTTCACTGTTACTAGTACTGCAGTCAGCGCCTGCCTAGCTGTCAAAGCAATGGTACAGAAAACAGCATAGTTCTGATTTTGGTATTGTTTTCTTCTTTTTAAAAACTTTTTTAAATGCAAATTCACCTTGTAGTGACACTCTTGGGTTAAGCTTCTCAGGCAAATGTTTGTTTGAACTGTTCACAGCAGTGCTTTGACCTTTTTTTTTTTTCCCCTGATTAAACCTAAAACATTTATATGTATCTTTTATATTTGCTTCCAAAAATGCCTGTCTTTAAATTTCTGGTATCTTAAGACTAGTAGTAGTAGTAGTAGTAGTAGTAGTAGTAGTAGTAATAATAATAATAATAATAAATAGCTGTATTTTTATCCTTGAACTCTGCTATCCTGTCCTTTATCTCCATATACTAACACTTCATGTAAAATAAGTCACCACGGCCTGAAGCCTACAACTGACCCCTTCTCCACTGAGCATTTGCCTTGTGTTTTTCTGTCTACTTCTTGATGGGCAAATTTACCACTTTGATCTCTGCTCCCTATTAGTAATATTCTGTGAGGAATTGAACAGAAGCACTGAACATTTTTGAATAAATTAGGTTTTAATAGTCTCTAAATTCTCTGTTCTGGAATTTGGTAGTAAAATAGTGAAGTGAGTGATGATGTTTCCAAAAGCAGCACAGATTGTTTTCCTGGTGTGCACATGGATCACCCTCTCCCTAGTTATTGTCTGAACTAATTTGCTAATTTTTGTGTGTCATAGCAGTTAGTCCGTGGACTCCTGAACTGTATCTACCGCATGTAGGAGGTTATTCACTTCTAAATAATAGGTTTTGTTACATTAAATAGTATGATGGAATCCAATGAGTATGACATGGTTTGTTTTAAAAAATTAAAAGTAAATTTCTTTTTCCGAAGATATCCTACAGTTGCTTGTTTGGTCCTCGTGTACTAACAGACTAGTTTGAGGAGAAACGAAATCTTGGCTTCCCTCAGAGTCTCACTGTGTTTCCGATGCATTCGGTGCTAGGTCGCCTGATGCGCTGCGTGCGGTGCCCGGTCGCGTACCACTCCAATGACTTCTGCCTGGCGGCCGGCTCCGTGGTCCTCGCCTCCAACAGCATCATCTGCCCCAACCACTTCACTGCACGGAGGGGCTGTCGCAACCATGAGCACGTCAACGTCAGCTGGTGCTTTGTCTGCTCGGAAGGTGAGACGGGCTGCGCTGGGTCTGCTGCCACCGAGCAAGGCCCCGGTGTAAATGATAAGCAATAACAGAAAATACTGTCAGAAGAGCTCGTTTTAACAGGTAGATGCTTTGCCTGTACAGAGTGTGCCAGTGGAAATGGAAGAGAACAGGTTATCTTCCTATCCATCTCCTAATCTAACTTCAGTCTAGGAATTTTTCCAGATCCTTAGAGAGGTTCTTTGTGCAATAAAAGCATGGCATGATCTGTTGAAAAGAATTTGAAGAAGAACATCATACCTTTTTGCTGGCTGTTTTATTCTGTCTGTAAATGTAGAGGCCAGTGCTTCTGCCCAGTGACTCTGATCAATATCTCCTGTTTTTTGCAGGGGGCAGCCTTTTATGCTGCGAGTCGTGCCCGGCTGCCTTTCACCGTGAGTGTCTAAACATTGAGATGCCAGAGGGAAGCTGGTATTGTAATGACTGCAAGGCAGGCAAAAAGCCACGCTACAAGGAAGTAGTCTGGGTGAAGGTTGGGCGCTACAGGTAGGTGAAGGCAGAACAGACTTATCCCGTTCCTTCATGTGGTGGTTGTGGTGTCCGAGATGAGAAACTGCTCCTCTTCGTAGTGTAGAGTGCAGCAGCCTCTGACTTACTTCCATGCATGCAGCTGCTGGTAGAATGCATGTTTTCCTCCTTCTATAGCCGCCTCTTTCCTCACCAGCTTTTGTGATTGCCCTCACACCAGTCCCTTCCTGTGCCTCTCAACCCAGGAGCTGCATCTGAGCCCACTGCCAGTGGGGAAGTCAAGGTTTCATCTACCCTTCCTTCTGCAGGTGGTGGCCAGCTGAGATTTGCCACCCCAGGACAATTCCTGTCAACATCCAGAAGATGAAACATGACATTGGCGAGTTCCCTGTGCTCTTCTTTGGCTCGAACGATTACCTATGGACACACCAGGCCCGTGTGTTCCCTTACATGGAAGGTGATGTCAGCAGCAAAGACAAGATGGGGAAAGGTGTGGATGGCATATACAAGAAAGGTAACTGCTCTCGGTCCACGGTGACGTTGTGTTCTGTTTCTCTTCTTTCCCATGTGGAGAAGTGGTGTTGTTTTGGGAGAGACTGAGATCTCTTGGAACTAAAGTTAACTAAATTTACTGGGTAAACTGCTTTTTACCTATCATCCAGTCCACCCAGAATTTTCAAAGGTCTGAGTTCTTGCAGGATGCGCAGATCTTGAACTGTTCTCTAGATCTGCCAGAGCTGCCCTAAGCCTGGTCAAGCTGCTGCTCTGTCAAATTTGCTGTGTCTTAATGTTGTTTTAGGTATAAAAACGCAGTTCTGAATATAGCTGCCTGACACGTCTTCATAATAAAAGCAGGCAAAGCTAGCTGACGGTTTGGATGCTTCATCTCCTGCAGGCAAGCCCTATAGTGCTCGAGCTTACAGGAACACAGGCTTTGCCCACACAGGAGAGTGCAGAGGACTGAGCTTTGCACATGGGGTGGACTGTCTTGAGGTGGGCAGAGAGAGTTCCTAATAACACAGTGTTCTTTCACTTAGCTCTTCAGGAAGCTGCAGTGAGATTTGAAGAGTTGAAGGCACAGAAAGAACTGAGGCAGCTTCAGGAAGACAAAAAGAATGACAAGAAACCTCCTCCCTACAAACACATCAAGGTGAGGGCAAGTGTGGGGGGACAGGTGCAGAAGAAAAGTGTTGAGCTATCGGTGCAGGTGATTTACAGGTATACAGAAACATTTCTACTGTTTGCGCATCTGGCTGCATTTGAAGGTTACTTTGGGCCCACTGGCATCTTCAGACATGCTGCACAGAAAGGATTCATGTATCAGCAGCGTTATATGGAAACTGGACACCAGTAACAGAGGTACTCTGATTTACTGGAACAGATCTGGACATCTCTGTTCCATGTCAGTGGTGTGGTGTGAAAGAAGTGTCTCTCTTCCTTGGGGACTTGAGGGAGAGCAGTAGTAAAAGGAGCAGTGTGCCCAGGTACTATGTACTAGTGGTGCAAGGTGGCCTTCCCATGAGCTGTGGGGAAGCAGGTTGAGGTATAGTGGACCAGAGCCGTGGGGAATATGGTAACCCAAACTAGAGCTTGATAGTATCTTGTTCAGTCTCCTGTGGTGTGTTTCAGGGTTTTCTGTATCCACTGCTGATCAAATAGAACCACTAAAGCAGACGTATGGGTTGGAATATCAGCCCTTCTGCGGAGTTTTGGGGAACTGTTCAGATTTAGGGTTGTGTTTTGAGATGGATTTGGAGCAGTAAAGAGCACTACTGGATGGAGATGGCTGAGAGGGAGAGGTAGGGCTGAGGAGGTTAAGGCACTTAAAGTGTAGACCCGGTTGGGGTGCAGGCTACTCAGCAACCTAGTGACTTGGGGAGTGTGTTTTTTTTCTTTCTTAAATTGCTGCCTTCTCTTCCCTCTTTTTTTTGTCGCAAATTATGCAAGCTAAATGAATTGGTGGCCTTTCTGTTTCTAGCTAGGATTTCTAGGCAGACAGGTAGATCCTGCATGACTTACTGTACAGTGTAAAGAATACAACTGAACGCCGTGGCACTGTGCCAGCAGCATGGGCCAGGCAGCTCCAGTGGTGGAAATCCTGTTTCTCATTAAAGGTATTTTTAAGTCTGTCTCTGGCTGCAACACAAAGAAATTGTGGAGGCAGTTCGGAGCCTTTTGGATAGTCTTTTAATATAAATAATAATAGTCATGGCCACTAGCCACGACAGTTGTTCTTCTGAGGTCTGAGTACAAGCTGTTTGTCTCTGTGGAAGAAAGGAAGCTGTTTGCAGGAGCACACGATGGGTTAGGCAAGGCTTCAGGGCGGAATGGGGAAGGTAGCTGTGTGCACTCTGTTACTTGGCCTTCCAAGGACCTCAGCCCCGCAGGACTAACCTGAGGAGCAGCAGCACAGGAGACTGCTGCTTCCCTGGTAGCCTTCGTGCCACGGGGATTAGGGTCATGACTCGTCCAAGCATCTCCCTGCTCTGGAACTGGTTTTGTACCAGTAATGTCTGAGTTAGGGCCTTTCGTGTTGGAAGGGTGACCTTGCCTAGAAAGTGGTACAGTTTGGAGCGGTAGTGCCAGAAACAGCAGTGGCACCTCTGACTGCCGAGTGCGGAGCAGTCCTAATTTTGAGAGTGTCTCATCACTGTTGAAGTGACAAGCTAACTGTTTAAGTAAGAGATGAGAAGCAGCAGAGGAGAGGAACGCAGAGTGACAAGGTCACAGATGGGAGGCAGAAATAGGAGGAAGAGGCTGCAATAATAGGAAGAGGAGACTGCATGTGTTAAAGAGATTAACCTGGGGTGGCTGATTGATTGGCTTTTAAACAAAGAAAGAGGATAGGACTAGGCTAGCCTGTGGCAGGCTGCCAGTGGAGGAGTTTTGCTGTGTGGGTGGGACTTGAGAAATTGCGTCCGGGCTGAAATAGCTTTGCTAAACCATTCCCTCCTTCATGTTCTTGATAGAGAAAAGGGACCTGATGGTATTTCTTGCCCATGCAAAGTACAGCAAGGAGCTTTTCTTCAGTGTCTCTCTCCAAAGTCCTGACTCTCTGTTGCCTGCCTTTCAGTGTTTGCTGCCTTTAACCAAAACCAAAGGACCCTGCTCGTGCCACAGACAAGCCAGTCGCTTCTCCACCTGGTGCTGCACTCTGCTTCCTTCAGGAGCGGTGTTTAGAGAGCTCTTTGGCTTAAGTCTGAGCTCTTGTCTGGGCCTTCCAGTCCCAGCCTTGTTTGTTTTTTCTTTCATTTGCATCTGCAGGAAAGTTGGGTAGGGAGGTAACTGTTTGTGTCCTGGTGTGTAGGTAGCCCTCTTCACGCTGTCACACGCTCACAAGCCTGGTTCTCACAGTGACAGCTGAGAGCACAAAACAGCTGGAAGGTAACAGATTCCAAAAAGAGGGCTGTGAGGAAAAGCTCAGGAGAAAGATCGGTCTCCCAGGGGCTGGAGAAGATGCTGTTTCATCCAGCGAATGTTTGGTGTCAGTCACACGCGCGGTGTGTGCCCAGCCTGAGCACTGCACCACGAGGGATGAGACGAGGCCGATGTAGTCGCAGTGGTGCTGGGAGGGGGACACTTGGCAGCTTCTCCCCGCTCAGAGGTTACAGCAACTCAGACTGCACCAGATGGTGCTAATGGGGGACTTACATCCTACTTAGCTCTTTCCTCTGCGTGTGCCCATCCTGAAACAATGTGCACAGAGGCACCCATGGGCCTATGTGTCTGTGTCTTTCTACACCTCGCTATAACTAACTTGCCCTGCAGCCTGTAAGCTCGTAGGCAAGGGTTAAGTGTAGCGGTGACTATGACCATGAGCTCTTGTCCCCAATCAGCTAACATCCTTCATGTGCATTCAAGGTGAACCGACCGGTGGGAAAGGTGCAGATCTTCACTGCAGACCTCTCGGAGATCCCACGTTGCAACTGCAAACCAACGGATGAAAACCCCTGCGGCCTGGACTCGGAGTGCATCAATCGCATGCTGCTTTACGAATGCCACCCCATGGTCTGCCCTGCTGGAGAGCGCTGTCAGAACCAGTGCTTTTCCAAACGACAGTATCCCGAAGTACAAATTTTCCGCACGCTGGCACGAGGCTGGGGCTTACAAGCCAAAACAGACATTAGAAAAGTAAGTGCTCTGTTTCTACGTTTAACTCCCTTATCCGCGGTGTCAGTTCTAACAGATATGTTCAAATATCTTCCATGACTTGAAATATATTTTATTGATGGAGAATGTAATTTATAAAAGAAGTGGATTAATTTAATTTTTCCAGCTCTGACAAGGATGGTCTGGTTTAGCTAAGTGTATGGTTTGTGTGTTGCTGTAACAGGGTAACTCAGATGATTGCTTGATTTATGTGCCTGTATGGAGGGGCGCTGAAGTGATGAACATTACGAATGCACTGGAACACTGGCCTGCAGACCGTTCTTGGGGTTTCCAGACAAGGAACAGTGGTTTTCCTTTCCCCTTGTTCTTGAATAGCCAGGCTCTTCTAACATGAGAATCTCGTTACCGAGATCAGGGCTTGGCTCTTGCAAAGGGGGAATGTTTTGGAGATGGCTGTAATTATTTCTGAAACGAGTTCTCTAGGCAGCTGAAATATTTGTCTTTTTTTTTTTTTTTAATCCAAAGGGTAGTTATTCTGAGGCCACACATCTGTGCTGAATGAAAAAGAGTATTAGAACAACCTCAAAGCGAAGAAATGATGAATTGAAGCAGAAGACAATTAGATAGCATATAAGGAAAAGAATGTCTGAAGGAGGAGGAGTATGGAAAACATACAGTGGGGGAGGGCTTGATATCAGTAGGAAAAGTGCGAGAGTCTGGCCGGTTTAGGCTTCACCACCTGCTGTGACATAGGTTGAAGGATTTCTCTGATCCTGTTTTGTTTTCCTTTTAACTGACAGTGTGGAAACTGCAAAACTCTGTTACATAATGGAGATACCTCTTGGCTGCAGTGGAGCAGAGCTCCTTGTGCTTCCCTTTGAAGGCTGAAGTAGCCTTTGTAGTTCTTGGCTACAGGTGACTCTCCCAGATCTACTGGAGAGGACCCTCCAGTGCATTATGCTTTATTGTTGCAGGTCCCAAAACGGACCTTCCAACTTCCAGTTGCTTCCAACTGGAATGCAGTTAGGTAGTGTTTTGAGCTTTGCAGCAAAAAGCAGCTATCTGTGGTTTCCTTTATGCTATCCCCGAATGCTCGTTCTTTCCATAGCACAAAGAATAATATGAGGCTCTTATTGATTTATTTTACTTCACATTATTTGTTGAGTTTGTGAAATAGCTGTATAATGCAGAGCTCTTGGTGAAGGTTGTAGGTCAAACTGACTGCAAAGCCCAGAGGAAGACTGTTAGGAGAAAGTTTCTACAAAGGAAACAGGAACCAAGTTTAAACGCAGAGATGGATGGCCCCCTCTCCTGGAGGGAATTTGTTTTATCATCAGCTTGTTTTCTGTCTTGCAGGGTGAATTTGTTAATGAGTATGTTGGGGAGCTAATTGATGAAGAGGAGTGCCGAGCCCGAATCCGCTATGCTCAGGAGCATGACATCACCAATTTCTACATGTTGACACTGGATAAGGTATGTGGTATGTACTCTTGCCAAGGTCCTGGCAGCGTGAAATATCTCAAGGGCTGTGTGATAGTGGTCTCCCAGGAATTATAAAGGTGCTAAAAGTGCTGATGAGCTAGTATGGATTTCCACTAAGGTAAGTGGACTTCTACTAGAAGAATGGACTTGATGTGCAGTGGAGAAGGCTCAGGTTGGATATTAGGATGAAGAGCAAAGTCTGAACTAACTTCATTGGAATTTTTACAGAAGAGGTGAGAGACTTGTTTCGGGACAATTGTCTGCAGATTGTGGATTGTGCTTTAGCACATAACAGGATGAATTTCATAACCTCAGGGTCCTTCCCAGCAGCTGAAACTTGCACAGTCCAGTACTGGGCTGGTGAGTGCTGAAGAAGACAGCAGTGCTCAGATATATGTCACCAGGCACAAGGGGACCCTCATTTATGTTCAAGACCCAGGACTTGCAGTCAAAAGAGAGAGAGAATTTTTCTCCAGCCACAAAGAGTGTTCTCAGTGTGTTCTGGAGCCTCAGTTCAGTCATTAGCCTAAATTCCTGACTTTGGGAGAGAAATAATTTTGTCAAGTGCTTTCCATACTTTGCCACTCAGGTTTGCAAAGTTCTAAAGTAAACCATTAAAGCAGGTATAGAAAATAAAATGCAGAATGTGCAGAGGATAACTGTGTGACTGCTTTCTAGATCTCCCTTTTCCTCTTTCTTTCTTTTTGGAAGTTGACATTGGCTGTATATTGTTCTCATTTGGAAGCCTTTGGGATAATTGCTTAAGCAATTGCTTAAGCAATAAGTTAAAGCATCGTCAGGCCTTCACTCTCCCATATCTTCTTGAAGAGGAAGATGATGTCCCATGGGACGCTCTACTGCCATATGATCTGCCAGCCCTGCCCAGAGACATCAGAGTACAGGATTTGGTTGGGTATCTGGATTGTCCAAGGACCACAGGGTGATGACCCATTACTTACACTTGTTTATAGTGCACATGGCTTCTCAGGTGAAAGTGTGCATGTTATAAAATGCTCTTTTGGCACACTCATATCTGTGCTGGAAAGGCTTGAGCCGGAAGTGTCACTTGTTAAACATGTTTTTTCCTTTCCTTTGCAATTTTAGGATCGAATCATTGATGCTGGGCCAAAAGGCAATTACGCTCGGTTCATGAACCATTGCTGCCAGCCCAACTGTGAGACGCAGAAATGGTGTGTGAATGGTGACACTCGGGTTGGGCTCTTCGCGCTTGTAAATATCAAAGCTGGTAAGGAACCACCCTGTCCTACCTGGAATATGGAGTGAGGGGGGTGGTAAGGAAAAGGAAAAGGCTTCTGGCTCACTGGGAGCATCCTTAATTTTTCTGTTTTCACATAGGGCTTCATGAGACAAAACACCAGCACTGACATAGTGAAATACATACGTCCATGGTATAAATGGAGGTTCCTGGGTGTAATTTACAGAACCAAGAAATGGAACTAAGTGTGTCACAGCGTGGGGTTGAATGCCCTTTTCTGCTCTAGTATGTGGGAGGAGAGGGGGGTTGCACTGAGCTCTCAGTCCACGCAGATCTACAGGAAGAGTAATGGTTGATATCCTTGCATAGCTTTGTCAGTCACTCGTATCATCGTATTTAAATGCACTTTAGTGGTAGTAATAAGACATTCTGCTACATAGTTTGTTATAACTTCTGTTTTTGATTTGCTTTTGTGTTAGGAACTGAGCTGACTTTTAACTACAACCTGGAGTGTCTGGGAAATGGAAAGACAGTTTGCAAATGTGGTGCCCCAAATTGCAGTGGCTTCCTGGGAGTACGGCCAAAGGTTTGATGACTCTTTTAAACTCTTCCAAATGATCTCTTTGCATAGAAATGGTGTGTTAGCTATAGAGATTACTGGAAAGGTAATCAGTTTTCGCATAGCTCTGAGAACATTGCTTGAATTGAGATGAATATTCAGGCTTTCACTCTGAGGTGCAGATCTTAGACCTCAATTACTGGAATTGAAGTTGTTACGAATAGTCACAGGAAACTATGTTTTGTGGAAAGAAAAAAGAAACTCAGATAATGAAGCAACCTTAGCTCGGGACATTTTTCTAAGTAAAAGCCTGAGTAAATTGTGAGCATGCTTGGAAGACCAGCAAACCCATATTCCTTTAGATCGAAGCTGGAAGTACCTTAGAGTCAGAATTCTGCATCATCATCTTTCCTGCAGTAATAAAGTTCTATTTTTTTCTGTATTTTACTTAAACACTAAAAGTATGCACATCAGACAGAAAAGAAAATTTGCCATATCTACACTAGAAAAATCACTAGTTTTTAGCACTTACGGACTTTTGAGAGCTTAGGTTTGTAACAGTAATGTTGCAGTACCAGGAATTGATTTCAATTACCTTGCTTGTATGGGCTGGTTCTTACTGGGAAAAAGAAATTATAGAAGCAATTGGCTGAGTTCCCAGCTGTCCTCAGATAAATCTGTCTCAGCTGTTGGTTTGTTTCAAGAGATACACCAAAGCACCCTGTACACCCGGTGCTCTGACATGTAGATGCTGGCCACTTACCCACAGTTAAGGGTTAAATGTTCTAACAGCACAGACATTAAGTCCCATGAAAATATAAAGAAGGTTTTGCATATTTCCCAGGGAGACAGGCCTTAGTTCTGCCAAAAAAAAAAAAAAAAGATAAAAAGAAAGTCTTCAAAAGATGATGGATCAGGTGAATTACACATCTTACATGGTTATTTCTCTTCTGTTGTTGTAGTTGTTGTGAATTAGAGTTCAATATTTTTGCACTGCCTCTGGGTTATATGTGGCTCGACTGTCATTTTGGTTCTGAAATTGCAGCCTGCATGATGAGAATCGCAGAAAAATGTCCTTACATTGGCATTAATGTTCCATTGCGATAATGGAGGTAATTCATTGCAGCTCGGTGAGATGGCCTAGGGAGTGAAGAAAAAAAAAAAAAAACAAAAACAAACAAAAAAAAACAAATTAGTATTTCCCACCCCCCCAATTCATCCCACAACAGATACATTTTAAAACTTTCTGAAGATACAGCAAGACCACACTTCATTGATTGTACTCACAGTTCACTTCTAAAAGTGATCCTTCTAACATTGCACTGCAGTGAAAAAGTGAGAATCACGGAAATTTTATTTAGGACCCTGTTTAGCAGGTTCAAATTGGTTGTGAAAGTTTTTTTCTCCTCTCTTTTTTCTTTTTGTGGCTGAAAAATAGGAGGGAATAGGTAAAAGAGATAAAATGTAGGAGTAGGTTAGGTCATCAATGAAGATCATGAATGAGAAATAGTGGTGGAGAAGGAGCTCTTGTCGTGATATATCACAGCCTGACTGTGAGCTGCTGCTGTGATGCAGCTGTGAAAAGGCAAATGCAGGCAGGGTGCTTGTAGAGAGGTATCTGCAGTTCTGCTAGAGAAGTACTAATGTTGCTGTGCACAGCTCTTTGAGGCGTCGTGTGAGGTAACGCGTGTAATTCAGTAACTTGTGTTTGGGAGAGGGGTACAGAGAAAAGTCATTAGAAGGATCAAGGAGATCGAGACTCCTGATTGGTTTGTGAGAATGACCATGACTGCTGCCTGTAAGTGTATCCTGGTGGGTACTTCAGGGAGAGAGAAAAACTTATTCAGAAGTTCCCACAAACTTCTGAAGCTTAAGAATAAGAACAATTCACTCTGGGAACATGGTGACCACATATGTGAAGCATCAGGTATGGCTGGCAGCAGCTTTTAATCGAGGGATTTGTGGTTATAAGGCATTGCAGCAGGAAGGGCCAGAGACCTGTATTAACTGATTCTGTTCCCTGCAGAGCCAGCCCAGCCTCACTGAGGAAAAGTCCAAGAAGCTGAAGCGACGGCCGCAGATGAAGCGACGGTCGCAGGCAGAGGTCATGAAGGAGCGGGAGGATGAGTGTTTCAGCTGCGGGGACGGAGGGCAGCTGGTTTCTTGTAAGAAACCGGGGTGCCCCAAGGTGTACCACGCCGACTGCCTCAACCTGACCAAGCGGCCTGCAGGTCAGTGCGCAGGGCGCCCCGGCCCTGGGACTCTCTCTGCCATGTCTAAACACTGGGGAGCTTTGTCACTTTTGCAATGCACAACACACTCCGCTCTGACTGCAGAGGGTGATTTTATTGCCAGATGGGGAGCTTGTTGTCACTTGTAAAATGGCGCTTGTGAGCTGACCCCAGAGTCATCCTCCGGGCCTGGCAGAGGGAGAGGTGCTGGTCGCTCAAACTCGCTGCTTTTCCAGGGTTGGATGGAAGTTATTGAAAGGAATTGTGAGAAAACAAAACACTACTGAAAAATGGGAGCTAAAGAAGAATGTGTCGGAGGTCTCAAAAGCCGTGGTTTCATAGTTAAGGAAAAGTATCAAAGCATCGCTTGGTTTGTAGGGAAATTCAGGCAGAAATTTAACACAGGAAGCAAAAGTATCCAAAATGTTCTAGTTTGTTTACTGAGAAAGGAAAAGATGGATACAGTTTTTAGTTCATTAGTAGCTTAGGAGCTTCTGTTAAACAACGTAACATTTTGAGTAGACTTTGAAAATGATGGATTGCTGTCCCTGGAAGACGTGTGTTATCTCCTTAGTCCCTTTCCAGATTAAACAAAAAGTCTATCCCTGCAGCTCTTATTTTCTAAAATTAGAATTTTTGCTCTACTCTGGATTGTGTCCTCTTTGCCAACATATTTTCTAAAGTGTAATAATAAGAATATTTAAGAGTGTTGCCAAGAAGCCCTTGCTATTGCCAACAGAAAAGAGTAATTGCGTTTTGTGTTTTACATAAAATTCTTCAGGAAATGAAATTTCACTTACTTTGCAAAAACAATTTTTTATATATATGTATTTATTAGTTTGTGATTTGCCCCATTAACTTTGAGCCCTGTTGTCTTGATCTCATTCATATATTTGTTTTATTTCTTCTTCTAAAATAATGATTTGCCCTTTTTTTTATGTCTTCTTGTTGGTGCAAGAGTATCTGTCCAATTTATCAATTTAATTTTGTATTCTGAACCTGCCCAACAAAAAGCCCTTTACAGCCTTGTTGTCGTCTACAAATGTTTCTGTAAAGATATTTACTATTCTGCTTCCAAAATTCAAATTAAAATATAGACTGGAACAGACCTCCTGTAGGACCTTCTTTGAAAGGCTCTCTCAGTTTGACAGAAGACCATTAGTAGCTGCTTTTTGAGTTTTGAGATTAGTTTTGCCATTTTATTTTTTTTTAAAAATCTACGCTGTTATTTTCATAACCAGCAACTTAGAATATTATACAGAATGTTAAAGGTTCATCGTTTTTGTACTTCAAAGGCTTCTTCTGTCACGGGACTGCTGTCAAACAGTAGGAATTTTCTGCTTGTTTGCATGCTACTAATTGTATGATCGTACTTCTGAGCACTCCTCTTCCCTGGGCGCTTTCTGGAGAGGCTCCTTATTAGGCCTTTTTTCCTGCCAGGGGCCATCCGTGTGGTTTGATCTATCCATCCTTGATGAAACCCACTGGCAGTTTTTTGTCTTATTTTGTTTTCAGCTGTTACAAGTGACCTCTATAATAACAACTCCGGAGTCTCTCCCATGGCCGCAGCGAGTGTTCGGAGCGGCTGTTCTCTGTCGGGAGAGCTCCCCCGTCCTGGCAGTGGGAAAAGCTGGTGCAAAGTTGGTGTGGGAGCAGCAGGGGGAGCAGCACTGCGAGGCCAAGAGGGGAACTGTATCTAGTCTGGAGCTTCCATGTTCTGAAAAAATGTAAAAGACACAGAGGCTCTGTGTACATCTTTTTTTTTTTTTGAGACCAGAACAGAAGTCTTGGATGAGCTTCAAAGGAACAGCACAACCTGCTGCGTGTTCCCTGCAGCCCGGGGGGCAGAGCGGCGTGCGGGGCAGCAGGGTGCTGGCGTTGCACAAGTGCGTCCAGAAACGGCCACGGCTGCTCAGCGCGGGAGCAGGAGTCTCTATCTCTTCCTGCCTTATTTGGAAAGAGCTGGTAGCCAAAACCACAGATGTGTGGGCTTGGTTCGGGCAGGGTGGGGAGCGCTGCAGCACTGCTGCTGCCCTGCTGGTGGCCGTCCCCTGTCCTTGCCATCTGAGTGCTCGATAGAAGCCGGGTTGAGATGACAGCAGCCTTGGCTGGGGGGAAGCAGAGGGCTCAAGCAGTAAGATCCATTTTCATGTGAAAAGAACAACATAACCTCTATGAACTTTTGTTTTCTTTTTCTCCATGCTGACTTTCATCTTGCAGTGAACAGATTCAGTGTGGACAGTGACCTCCTCAGGGCACAGCTCCATTTCTTGTTAAGAAGCATTTTTATTGGGGGCATACACAGAGGTTAAGGAAGATGTCTTGAGGACAGAGACAAGAGAAATTCATTTCCTTATATCCGCTGTCCTCTGACGACTACTCTCTGATAAACAGGAAGGCAGGAAGTTGGCCCCAGAACTGACAAAGACTTAGATGAACCTGAAACATCCCCAAATCATTCAACATAGAGGGCAGCCTGTAATCTGTATGGCCAGAATTTAAAAATAATTTGGATGAAATTACTTCAAAAAGTCCAGCGGGTGTCTTGTACACAGCTACTGTTGGGTGTGTGTTTGTGTGTTCGCTGGAAATCAGAGCCGCAACAAGGTGCAAGCTGGAGATGTCTGCCCTTATGTAGATGCCCATACTGGTTAGTGTCATCCTGAACTCAGGTGGGCCTCTCTCCTCACCTGGCATGGTTTTTATTTGTTGTGATGATGATTTCCCTTGTTGCTTCTAAGGACTGCCAATTGCTGTTAACTGCCCTTCAAGTCCTAGAGTTATGGCAGAGATTGAGAACCAGCAGCTGCAGAACCATATCCAAGTGTTCCCAGCGTGTTCCAACTCATCCTTGCATCTTGTATCCATTCACCTTGTGTCTTACCTTCGTACCACTCCTAAATTATGCCTTTTCTCTTGTGTCCATACCACAGGAAAATGGGAATGCCCATGGCACCAGTGTGATTTGTGTGGCAAGGAAGCAGCTTCCTTCTGCGAGATGTGCCCCAGGTCCTTCTGCAAGCAGCACCGAGAAGGCATGCTCTTCATCTCCAAGCTGGATGGACGTTTGTGCTGCACAGAGCATGATCCCTGTGGGCCCAACCCGCTCGAACCAGGAGAAATTCGTGAGTATGTGCCTCCTATAGGAGCACTGGCTAACGGCGAGGACACCCAGCCGCCAGAGCAGCCGTCTGCAGACACAGACCTGAGCGCCCAGTCTCTGGACAGGCTCCCTCAGTCCGTGGCCTTCAGAGTGCAGACATCGGACAAACCCCCCGCTACCCTAGCACTGAGGCTGCCGCCTTCAGACAAACCCCCCACCACCCTGGCCCTGAGGCTGCAGCCGTCCAACAAGCCCCCCACCACCCTGGCCCTGAAGCTGCCTCCGCCAGACAAACCGCCTGCCACCCTGGCCCTGAGGCTGCCGCCGTCAAATAAGCCCCCCACCACCTTGTCACTGAGGCTGAAGCCCTCCAACAAACCCCCCACCACCCTTTCACTCCGGCTGCAGCCTTCGGACAAACCTCCCACCACCCTGTCGCTCCGTTTGCAGCCCTCGGACAGGCCCCAGGCTGCCCTGTCCCTCAGGCTGCAGTCGGAGAAGCAGCCCGTCGTTGTAGCGCTGAGGCCTGAGCAGCCCGACAAACCTCCCGCCAACGCGGTGCTGTGGCCGCTGGACGAGTCTCCCAGCGACTCCTCGCAGCCTCAGCTGCCGAGCAAATCTCCCCCGGGAACGCCGCTGTCGTCGGACGAGTCGCTCGCTGCTGCTGCTGACCTGCAGCTATCGGACAAGCCTCCTGCCCCCGCCGGGGTGTTGGGGTTCTCGGGCAAGTCCCTCGCGGGCACCAGGACCCAGCAGTCTCCGCTGCTGGAGGAGTTTCCAACGAAATGCCTGCACCCTGCACTGTCGGACAGACTTCTTGGCAGCGTGGGGACCCCGCAGCCCCAGGCAGTGCATGAGCCTCCCATGGCCGATCAGCCTGTGCTGTTGAATAAAGCTTCTGCCCAGAGTCCGCAGCCGCAGCCCGTGGAAAAGGCTCCCAGCTCTGTGGTGTTGCGTGTCCCAGCATCAGAGAAGGCTCCGGGCCCTGGGGTGCTGTGGCCTCTGCCCATTGACAACGTCCCCAGCTCCGCGGTCTCACGGATTCTGCCCACGGAGAAGGCCCCTGGATCTGGGGGGCCCCGGCCCCTGCTTTCAGAAAAGGCTTCCTTCTCTGGGGCCGTGCGGCTCCCGGCCCCGGAGAAGGCGCCCAACTCTGGGGCGCCGTGTCCCCTACCTCTGGAGAAGGCTCCCAGCTCGGGCATGTCCCAGATCCTCCCCACAGAGAAGGCGCCCAGCCTCGGCGTGCCACGGCCACTGCCTCCGGAGAAGGCCCCTGGCTCCAAGTCGCCGCACGTCCTGCTCGTCGAGAAGGTTCTGAGCTCGGGGGCGCTGCGGCTTCCTCTACGGCAGAAGGCTCTGCCCCCCGGGGTGCTGCGGGCCCTGCCTCCGGAGAAGGCTCCCGAGTCCGCGGCGCTGCGGGTCCTGCCTCCGGAGAAGGCTCTTGGCTCCGGAGCAGCCCGGCCTCAGCTGCTGGAGAGGCCTCTCACTCTGGCCGCCCCGTGGCCCCAGGCGTCAGACAAGCTGACTGCGGCCGTAGCTCCTCGGCCCCAAGCTCTGGAGAAGCCTCCAGCTGCGTCGGCTCCGAGGCTGCTGCTGTCCGAGAAGGCGCTGCGGCCCGTCGACCAGAACGCTCAGCCGAAAGAGAGGGGAACCGCTGCCGGGGAGGCCAATTCCCAGCAGAAAGAGAGGACCATGCTACCCGTTGAGCAAATCTCTTGGTCTGCTGGGAAGGCAGTGGCGCATGTCGGACAGGTACCTTGGCCCACGGAGAAACTACAGACGCACGAGCAAACCCACTGGCCCGCTGCAAAATCCCTGATGCCTGCGGAGCAGTCTGCTCGGACAGCAGAGAAACTCCCCGAGCCGACTCTTCAGCCGGGCTGGGACGTGGCTCCGGCGCCCGCCGAGCAAACCCCGTGGACATCAGAGAGGCTGTGTGCGTTCGAGCAGGCCCCTCGGCCCGCCCGCGAGGCACCTGCGTCCCCCGAGCAGGTGCAGTGGGTTGTCAGGAACGTTCAGACAATTGACCAGATTTCTTGGCTGGCTGGAAAAGTACTGATTCCTCAGGAGCAGGACCCTTTGCCTGAACAAAACACGGCGCTAGCTCATAACCAGGATTCTGTCTGTCGTGAATTGGCTGACTCAGAGCCAAAGTGAGGTTGGTGAATATGGGAGGCAGGTTTCAGTCTTTTAATGTTTAGGGAGGGGGTTATTCCTTTATTTTATTTTATTTTTTATTTTTTTTAATTCACTTCCTTGAGCCCAGCCCCTAACCCGTGCACATCCTATCCATATTCTCTCATGACATGAGCAAGGACATTCACTTCAGTCCGAGTGTGGCCCAGCCAAGGGGAGAGAGCATCCGTGACCTTTTCCTCTTCCTTTAACAAATGGTAAAGCTGAAATAAAAGAGTCCACTCTGGATAAAATCTCAGATTCCATTGGAATGGTCACATTACTGATCCAGCATGTTCAAGCTCCAGGTCTAATTCACAGATAGGTTCCCAAGTGCAGCTAGAGGGGGTCTTTCGTATTACTGTGTTTAGCAGAAGCAGATCAGTGATGCTCCCCGGGACTGGAGATGTTCCAGGGATCAGATGAGCAATCAGGTGTGTTCCCTTGCTAGACAGTAGCAGCAGGGAAGGGCTTTGGCAGCTGCGTGCCCAGTTCTGCCCCTGCAGGGTTGCGCTTTGCAAGGTCTGTCCCTTCATTCCCTGGATGTGCTGCGTGTGTGGTTCACTGAAGGGCAGGTGTTGTCTCCAGCTGAGCTAGGAGAGGAGCCCGCTGCACCCAGGCTGTGCAGTTCACTCCAGCAATAGGCAATATTCATTCAGGCTCCTTTATACAAAGCTGCAACAGTCCAGGCCCGAGAAACGGAAATCTGAAGGAGGTCAGAGAAGAGAGGGATCTTGGAAGAAGCCTTCTGGCAGTATTTTTTCATTCTTGTATCTTAAACCTTTAGCCCAGGACACGCAGAGTGTTTCCTGCACTTGAAAACATTGTGACCTGTAAAGCAGCAATAGCAGAGCAGAGCGGAGTGAATTTCCCCAAGGTGCTGCGCACCAGCCCTGCGGGGTGTCGGTGCTCCCTTTGAAATTTCCATCTAGTCTCTTACTGACTTCTGTCACTACCGTGAGCCAGCAAACACAGCAGGCTTTTCTTCACTCGTCTTAGACGTGTTCAGAACGTGTTTGTGTCACTTCCCAGCAGAGTGATGCACTGCAGAGCTGTGAGCGAAGCCTGTGCCGTTCGCTCTGTAGCGCAGAGGCAAGAAAGCTGTGTCTGTTTAGGGACCCATCGAAACACCTTTCCCCTGGGTAGCTTCTGGCTTATCTACAACCAAAGGAGACTTGAATTAACTGGACTATTTTGGTGTGTGTGTGTGTGTGCGCGCGCGTGTGTCCTTCCAACTGAATAGTAGTTCTCACACTGGAACGCAGTGGGCTCTAGCAGCTGGCTGGCATTCTTTTTCTCCTTCTCTCCCTTTTCCAGTTAAAGAGGTGTTTTGTTCCTGGTGGTTGTCAGGCTGGTGTCCACACTAGACCTGCTGAAAGCAGTGGATGACTTGAGCGTTGAGGCAGGAGTTTGCTTTGCCGTGACGCTCATGGGGCACGCGGTCGTCCCCCAGGGACCGAAGGATTGGCACCCCGTGACACCAGCCCCGCTGCCCTCAGAGCCAGGAGGAGGGCAGGTGTCCCCGGGTGGCACTGCCTGGCTTTGCTGGGTTCGGTGTCCCGCCATGGGAAGCGCTGCCTGGCCAGCACCCCCTCCCACTCTCACAACACGTTACCTCCATGACTCGCTGAACTCCGCTGACGCGGCTCCCACAGCCTCGGGACGCTCCGTGCCAGCCGCCCGCCTCTTGTACAGCTCCAGTGTGTCCTTCCAGGGCCGGGCAGATCCGTAGGTCTCCCCCCAAGGACAGAGTTTACCTCCAGACTGACCCTTTCCTCCTGATTTGGGAGCAGGTCGTTGTTAGCATTTGGCTTGCAAGTGCTTGCTGCTCCCGGAGCCGGGGGTCTTTAGCTTTGCAGTGTTTTATGAAGGGAGACAGACACTTGTAGCAAGACAAATCCCGATCCGCTCTCCTTTCCTGCTGTGTGCGCCCAAGACAACGTCCTGCTGTAAAGGCTGGGTGTGCTGGGCACAAGGGGACATCGCCACTGCTATGGTGCCTCCCTTCTCTAGTCCGAATCATTTCAGATCCTTTGTAGAATAGCTAGCGACTTCAAAAAAGCTTCATGGCTTATGGAAACTTACTGTTTAATGTTGTTTTTCCGGGAAGACTGGCAGGTCAATTCCTGCTTGCTGCTGAAACTGGGGAAATACGAGCAGCTTGTGTTTCTGCGTGACTCCTGCACAAAGGGAATCAGGACAACTCCTCAGAACCATTGAGAGAGAAGATATACTAAGGGCATTTATTAACTTTTTTAAACAAAAATTTAAAAAATGGTATTGAGGTTCAGTATATTAAGTATTTATCATGTGTGAGAAGGAAAAATAAGTCTTGAATTTGCATTTATAGGCCTTCCCATGAGCTGGACTTAGTCATGTAGATTGTGTAAGTAGGGTTACCTCCGTGCCAGCCACCCAGCCAGCTACAGCTGTAACCAGAAAGGTATCTGCACTGCTCTGTCCAACTCCGCTTTGCATTGTCATGTGTTAACTAGTTATTTGTTTCATGAAAAATAAACTGTGAATATTTTTGGTGCAGGCTATTTTAAATCTGTATGATGGAGAAGTTCTCAAAGAATTCTCGTAAGTGCAGGTTTGAAAAATCACTTCTATAAATCATGTGCTCAAACGCTAGGGTGAGTTTCACAGCAGCGGAAACCTTTCGCACAGCAGCCCGTTACCGAGGACCGTGTTTGAACAGTGCACGTAGACTGAACTGTTGCATGGCGTGTCAAACCCGCAGCCTTATTCCTTGCATCTGACTTTACCCTGCCTCTATTCTTGTCTCCCTTCATGCCTTTTCCATGAGGAACTCGTTTTCCAGCTTGCTACCTTCCAGCTACATGTTGGAAAGTTGACTTCAACGGTAGCTGGGAGGCTGCGCAGTAAACCGTGACCAGCGTTTGGTAATGCTGAAAGAGGAAGCCAGCAAGTGTTGTACCCCCACCCTTGTGCTCCCGTGGGTAATGTTGTGGCAAAGAGGGAGGGTTTTATAGATGTGCCCAGGGCTCAGAGGAAGATTAAATGCTCTAGGAACAGCTGACTGGGCTGGGGCACCTCAGCAAAATGGGCAAGGCCTGGAAAGGCTGGAGATGGGTCCTTCTGTGCCCGACGGAGACGGACTCCTCTTACCAGCCTGTCTGTCACCTGCAGGCGAGCAAGGTGGGTGAGAGGGACAGAGAGCTTTGGGCAACACCATCCTCACGCAGAAAATGGGCTACTTTGGCCCTGCGGGCCCGTTGGTAGTGGCCAGTGGCGCTTCACGCGGAGCAGAGGGCTCCTGAGCTTCCCCACTGCCTCGCTGTTTCACCGGGTTGCGTTGATGGACATTTCTAACATGCTGGCACCGGAGGGAGGCTGCCGGGGCTGGCCCGTGCTGTGGGAAGGGACCCGTGCGGCGCTGCCTTTGCTGCTGGGCTGTAGCTCCGCTTGTAGAAACCCGTGACGTCCCATGGCTCTGATCGGGATGGAGTCGTTCACCCGCAGGGAGCAGTGCGGAGCATCCGTGGGGGAGCGTGTGCCGGAGCGGAGCAGGGCTGAGGCTGCCATCGTGCTCCCGGTGCCACCGTCTGCCTGAGCTCCCGGCCGTTCCCTTGGAAGGGAGAATCCCAGGCTGAGGCATCTCAGATATGAGCTGGCTCACACCTGCACCCTCCAGTGCTGTTCACGAGTTGAAACTTCCTCCTATTTAAAGAATAACAGGTTCATTTCCATGCATGAGCTATCCAGGCAGTACCGTGGGAGCATGCGTTACAATTTAGGGTTTAACCCCCTTCCCTCCCTCCCCGCCACCTTCAGGCTTTCCTTTAAAGGTGGGGGCAGTATTAAGATTTCAAGAGATCACATGTATGGTTAAAGCTGAAGAACAGGAAAGGAACACGTTAAGGTGAGAAGATGCAGAACTAGGGTACTAGAAAAGCTTTGAGACTGTTTAATTGGAGAGGAAAAAAAAATAAAAAAGGAAGCCTAGTGCATCTGGATTTAACATGGGCGCACAGTTGGTATCTGTGTTGCTTGTACATGGATGAGGCAGCCAGCATCACTACAGGGTAGAGGAGAGTTTGTTTGAGAGACCTCAGACCTTTCACACCTTCAGTTTGTTTTTAATTTCAGCCTTAACTTCTGAGTTTGCTTGATGTTTGGAATAACCTTAATTGTAACCTGCTTGTAATGCGCTTTGCCCTAAATTACTGATGAGTCTTTCAGCCTTTGCCAGCGAGTGGATGTTAAAGCAGTGTCAAACGTGCAGCTACTCTGCCAGGAAGCTGCAGGGGTGGCCGCGGGGTGCAGCGAGCTCTCGTGTTGCCATTGGTGACCCCCGGGGAGGTGCTGGCAAGTGCGGCCCTCTCTTTGGCACCGTCACGGCCTCGCCGAGGGGTGCTCTGTGTTCCCGGGCCCAAGGATGCTGCAGGTTGGGAGCACGGTGCCGCTGGCCGTGCGTGGGGACGGGACGGCGGTGTCCTCCGGAGGCGGGAGCCGCACGTCTGTGCTCTGCGGCGGAGCGATGCGCGGGGGCTCTCCAGGCTCCGCGGCGGGACAGCGCTGGGGACCCTGGCGCGGGCTAGGGGAGCGGCAGTGACGGACAGGCCCTGCAGCACTGAATCTACCTCCGAGGGAAATCTCGAGAAACGCATGATGCTATGTCCTATTCCACAGTAAAGTTTTAATCAGTTTGCCCTTGGCTAAGCACTTGGGCTATTGTGGTGCTATTGTAAAACGTTTGGCAGCTCAGCACAGTAGGGCTGAAGTCACAGCTCCCGGCCCTTGGGCTGGAGTTTTTCTCAGCTGAATCCTGTCCCTGATACCTGGGGCTTGGGCTTTGGTGTGTGACAGCAGCAGGGCAAGGCACGTCTCTTAAGCTCAGAGAGACTCAATTCCTCGGATTTGTGGTGGCTTTGAGACTCAAACCAGCGTGCCAGGGGGCCCCATTAGTGCAAGAGCGACCGGAGCCATACCAGCCAAGCCAGGCATCTGCTAACTGCATGTTCTTTGTCTGTTTGGTACTGAGCTGGTTTCAGTTTTGTTTTGTTTTGTTTTTCTGATGTTTCCTAGTTGTTGACTTCAAGGAACTGGGTTTTGTGTTTTCTTGGCTTTTTTTTTTTTTTTTTTGACACTGGGAACGTACTAAAAGGCAAAGCAGCAGCACCAGGAGGCTCGAGGTGAAGCAAGGCTGGAGCTGAGTGCTGTCCCGGCCGCCACAAGCGGCACTGAGTCCTGCCGGGCGGGGGGCGCTTTGGAAGTCGTCGTGCTGGCGCGCTCGCACGGGGAGCTCCCTTGGGTGCCCTGCTGCACCCCGGGGAAGGCGGCCCCGTCCCGCCAGCCTTCCCTAGGGGAGAAGCCCCGCGGGTGCAGGTGCAGGAGGCCACTCAGGAGCGTTAGGTGGGTGCCAGGTAGGAGCTGAGGGCAGCACCGTTTTGAAGCAGCAGGACTCAGTGATAGCAGAGCCTGCGCGTGAGGGCCGAGGGCCCCGGCATGGAGCAGCGCAGGGGGAGCAGCCCCGGCGCGTTTCTCTGCTGGTGTCACCAAGCCCAGGGCCTGGAGGGGAGGCTCCTGCAGGGTCCCCTATTGCAGAAGGAAAACGCGACTAAAGTGCCAGGACACGCGCCGGGGATGTGGGTGCTCCCAGGACACATGGAGCTCCCCGGAGCTCCCTTCCACGCCGACAATGCCAGAGCGGGTGAGAGAAACCTACATCTTTCCAGCATGTATATTATTTTTAGAAGAGGGAGAGGGGAGAGTCTTGGACCATTGATTATTTCATTTTGCTCCCCTTAGACTGTGTATGTGAAACTTACAATGAAAAGAGGGTTGCCCTGCCCAGGTGCTCCCAGAACATGTACTGTAATTCTTTGTATATAGAAGAAAAATTACTGTAAAGTAAAGTTTAACTTTACTCTGGATGTCCTCTCGTGTTTTGTGTTGCTGGGGGGGTGCCGGCACAAGCGGAGCAGGGGAGGGAGCCCGGCCGGGTCCCGCTCCGCAGAGAGCGGCTTGGCTGAGCGCAGGGTGCCCAGGGCGGCTGCAGAGCGGGTGCAGCGAGTTCACCAGGCCTCAGGGCATGGTGCGAGAGGGGATTACCAGCTCCACTGGGCGAGGGGGCACCTGTCCCCAGAGCTCAGGCATTGCTGTGGGCCAGGGACCTTCCTTCCCCCCAGGCACAGACTTTGCGCCCTTCAGGAAACAGATATTCTTCCCCTTGCACCTCCACAGGCTGAACCTGCTGCTATTTCACCCGTAAACCTGTTCTCAGACCACAATGCATTTTATTTACATTGTATACCTCAAAAAAAAAAAAAAGACATTTAAATAATCTGTAAAGGATCAGGCAGTATCTCCATGAGAATAAATTAACAGCTGCAGCGGGCCGGAGCCGTGGCTCGGGGAAGCAGCTCTCTCGAGCACCGCGTAGCAGACCTGGGCGAGCAGCCCGTGGCGGCCCCGTGCGCAGCCCCTGCTGCGGCACCGCAGCCGCATCCCAGCCCGCGCCACCCACCGCAGCTCCGCGCACCTGGGCTGGGGCGGCAGGTACGGGCTGCAGGGCTGCATTCCCTTTCCGTGTGCCAGGCAGCCCATGCAGCTAAAATAGCAGGTAAAAAATAGGAAAAGTCTAGAGAGCACGGGCTGTCCAAGCCCATGGCAGGGATTCCCTTTGGGCAGACGGTCTCAGTGGTGGCAGCAGCTGTACAGGTAGGTACCGCTCCTCTGGCCCAGGTCAACGCCTTTCTCCTCTGAAAGAGACCGGCGGGATGAAGAGGGGTTGACACATCCGGCACCACGATGCCAAGCGGAGGCCAAAAGGTTCCAGTCTCTGGCCAGGCCCTGGCTCCTGGAGAGCCAGAAGTTCCCTCTGGGAGAAATCTCTGGCACAATCGGGTTTAGTGCAACCCCCAGCGAAACTGCAGGTCTCGTCACTATGGGACGCTCCAGGGCTGCAGGCAGGTGAGGACAGGCCCACTGAAGCGCTGGAAACAGGTAATGCAGCCAGGGAGGGTCGTTCTGGCTGCCTCCCCCAGGCCTCTCTCCATGGCTCCGTCTCGGCACGCGCATGCCATGCAGAGCCTGTTCTGTGCAACAGGCTCTCAGGGACACCACGGACGGGGAACTTCCTCTGAAGCTCTGCTGGAAAAACCCCAGCACGGAGCCGCAGCAACCTCAGGAAAGGCATGTGTGAGACTAGCGGGAACCTGGAGCCTTGTTCCCCTTCTGAACACCCCACAGAGCAGGGCGAGGGGCTGGGGCTTCCCGCGCATCAGGCATTAGCAGGGCCAGGGCAAGAGAGGACCCTTCAAGACTCTTCATGCACGGCCTCCCCCAGGGGCTTGGAGGTGCCTGCGGCCTGGGCCTGGCACCTGCACAGGGTGCTCCAAGGGGAGCGCCCCAGCGTGATGCGCTCACCTGTCATCACCTGGAAGGCGGTGAAGTGTACAAAGTCCTCAGCCACTTTCTGGAACAGCTCATCTGTGACAGGACAGAGCACGTCAGTGTCTTCCCGCATTAGGTTATAGTTGGAAACGGCTCCAGGCAGGAGCCAGCCGAGGGCAGGGAGTGGGTGACACGGCTGGGCGCGGGGTGAGGGTGCTGGAGCCGAGCCCAGCCGCCCCAGTGCGAGCCCTCCCGGAGGGGGACACTCACCCACGCTCTGGCCTGTCTTACTGGAGGTTTCAAACAGCTCAGCCTTGATTTCTGAAACAACGAGCACAAGTCAGTGCCCGTGGGCGCAAGATGTGGCCCTGTGAGCTGAGCTCTCCTGCACGTGTGGCCACTGTCTCAGAGAGGGCAAGCTGGCCGGAGCCCCGGACAGGGCTCAACAAGCTGCTCCCGCCACCCCACTCTCCCCAGCTGGCTTGGCAAGACTTCCCAGCGCCCTCTCCCAGCCGTCCGTGTCCGCACTGTCAGGACATGCTGTGCTCAGGGGATTTCTTGGCAAGCCCAAGGCTCGTTGCACAGGGAGCCTAGGCCAGGCTGAGCCACAAGCTGCTCCTGCCATTCACCCGGAGCCGCTGGATGCGCTGCTGGGCTCTGCTGGCTGCTGGACAGCGGTGGCAGCCCCTTGCGCCACACAACCCCACAGGAACCACAGCTATGTTTTCCAGCTTCCCCCAGCCCTGCTTGGCCCTGGGGGAAGGCTGGACACTGGCAGGACACCCAGTGAGCTCCCAGCTCCACTGGAGCGGTGCCGCACGCGTGACTCAAGAGCCCGGGGAGCAGGGAGGGAGCCGCCGCGCAGAGACGCACCATCCGCGTAGTCCTGCACGTCGTGGAAG
>VWPW01011340.1:16138-40976 GCA_013389825.1 Crypturellus undulatus | reverse complement strand
CCGCCGTCCCGCCGCCATGAGGTGCCACTACGAGGTGCTGGGCGTGAAGCGCGACGCCGCCGACGAGGAGCTCAAGCGCGCGTACCGGCGCCTGGCGCTGCGCTGGCACCCGGGTACGGCCCCGGGCCCGGCCTGCCCGCAGGCCCGTGCCGACCGTGCCCGGCCTCGGCCTCCCCTTCCCCTTCGCCCCACCGGCTCCCAGCAGGGCGGGAGGAACGGGCGGCCTTGGGGTGGCGGGGAGCCCCGAGCGAGCCGGCGGGTGGCGGCAGGGCCCGAGCGGCCGCTCTGCGCCGCGTTTGTCCCTCATTGGCCCTGAGGCTGCTTCCTAGGATGGCCCTGAAGGGTCTCGAGGAAGATTGTGTCTCACTGTCCTCTCGCTGCCTTGCGCAAAGTTACTTTGAGGAGGGAAACTCACTTCTGACTGCAGAGCGAAAGCTCTTTTCAAGTCTGGCAGCTTGGTATTGTTTTGCATTCGTTCTTTGGGTTCTTTCCTTGGGCTCCTGCTCTGCCAAAACAGACCTGCCCGGTAAGCTGGGCCTTGGGAAGCACTTGGGAGAGAGCTATGTCAGCTGTTGTCTGGTGATATGTTAATATTTCCAGTGACACCTTGAGCTGTGCAGCTGGCTTATTATTTCCTACTATTCTTTTAAATACTTGGGACCAGTACTGATTGGTGCTAAATTTTCATAATTTAATAATTTTGCTTGCAGATAAAAATCTAGAGAATGCTGAAGAAGCAGCAGAACAGTTCAAGTTAATCCAAGCAGCGTATGATGTTCTCAGTGACCCACAGGAAAGAGCTTGGTAAGTAATACTGATCTTCTAGTGGACTGGCAAAGATAGCCTCATATTCCTAATTCTGCCCTCACCAGGTCTGTTTTGCTGCTCACCTGAGGTGTGGTTTGGCTGGTAGAGCCTCTCTACAGGTGTGGTCAGTGTTCCTGGTGCTTTGCCCCAGACTTTAAGTAGCTGAGAGCCATGCGGCATGTGATGCCTGCCCCAGAAACTCAGAGGAGCAGAGACTTGGAGTGTGTGGGAGACACGTGTACAGACCCCTGCCTTTCTCACCATTCTTTTGTGATGTTGGGTGGCTGGGTGACATGGCAGTGTTGGTCTTGGGTTGCTGCTTTCACAGTGGGAGGTAGTTTTTGTGCTAGCACAAGTGTCCCTCCAGCCATGAGGTATCACTGCAGTTTGAGTCCGAAACTGCTGTTAGGGAACTGCCTTTGATGAAAAAAGGCAGCACTGCTATGTAAAAATACAGGTGTTGAATGTGCTGCTACTGCTGCAGATGTTTTATGATGAATATCCTGTTGTGTTTCTGTAACAATTCTAATTTGAAATGTGCATAAATGTTTCTTTTTAAGAGATTATGTCACTTCAGGTGTTCTGAGTAACTTAAATATGCTGAAATGATATACGAGATTATGCAGTTGAGAATGCTAATACTAACTTTGTCCTCCTTTCAAGCAAGTGCTTTTTTTCCCTTTTCAGATGCTAATTCATATTTTGCATTTTGCATAAGTATTGGATGATTTGGATAATGTCACACCAGCTTTTGAAACCTTATTGAAACATCTTATTCAATTGTGATCTGTTGGGGTTTTTTTTGGTGCGCACTTGTTTTAACATCTCTGAAGATGTTGTACATGATAGACAAATTCCATGCACTTGGCTAAGAAATACACCGAAGTAATATGGGTACTATTTAGATCTCTTATTTTGTATTGGGAATCTTCTGTGTCATTTGCATCCCTCAAACTGATTTCTTTTGTAGGTATGATAATCATAGAGAAGCTCTACTGAAAGGAGGAGTTGATGGTGACTATCAAGATGATAGTTTAGATCTGCTGCACTACTTCACTGTTAGCTGCTACTCTGGATTTGGAGATGATGAAAAAGTAATGGACATCTTTAATACATCAATTTAAATCTTACAGAAAATATCAACATTCACTTAATATTGAAAAGCTGTTCATAGAAATGTTTTAATTGTAATGCCTTGCTAAGACAAAACCTGTACTGGATATTTGATCAAGTTTTAATTTCTGCTTATTGCCTAACAACTACCTGGCTGTGGTTTCAAACTATACTGTACAATTAGAGAGCATATCTGTATATTTTTATATAGTGAAGAATCCCAATGCCTTTCAGTGATATCTTAAAAAAAGCTAAAATGTCTCAAGCCAAAGAAAAGCAACATAATACAAGTGATGGGAGTGGAGGTACACTTGCTGCAAACTAACTTCCTATTGGATTTTAAGATGCTGATCTTAAGTTATAAAGCTCTGGGAGATCAGAAATTACTCTATGTGACAGTATTCCCATCTCCTTGTGTTATTATAGAGTAACAAGTTAGTAACTATAATTTAGAAATAAAAGATAGTAGTAGGATACTTGATAGTGCGCTTTATATTTGGACTGTCTTCAAAACTTGGTCCTGTGTAGCAAAAAATACATCAACATCCTCAACATGCTGCAAAAATAAATAGAATTAAAAAAAGTTTTGAACATAGGTGCCTGAGGTGAGGCAGAGACGATAGATAAAGGAAATAGAAATAAAGGGGATGGTAGAGAATGGGACCTTTGTTAAACAGAATGGGTTTCATTATTACTTATAAGGTCTGTACCAGGGTTACTGGTTTTAGAGTTGCTGCTATAAATCATAGTATTTGTCTAAAATTTGCTTCAGTAGCTGAGCATTGTGCACTTAATGAACCATACAGAATGCATCATGGGTTATTTTTTATTTCAGGGATTCTTCACAATCTATCGACAAGTTTTTGAAAAGATTGCAAAAGAAGAGATGGAATATATGAGCCAGGAAGATGCTGAAGAATTCCCTATGTTTGGAAATTCCCAAAGTGACTATGATAAGGTAAGAAGAGTTGAGTCATTGCTCCTGCTGACCTTAGTTGAATACCAATCCACCTATCTACCCTATTGTCTACCGTTGTAGATTATTGCTATTATAAAAGAAGTGTTTAAATTATGATTCTTAATATTTGGATGAATCAAATTTGTTATTTTGTGTTGGACTACATTAGTAGCCAGGCTTTTAGTGATGAGTTGTCAAAACCCTGCATTTCACAGGCCTAACTATCAATTACACCATTGAAACTTAAGTGCTGTGCAAAGCCTAAGAAACACAAGAACAGGTGTTCTCTTAACTAGCCAATGAGAATAGTTTGCTACTGCTCGAGTGGAAGATACAGAAAGGGAAATAAAATTACAGTGTTTTTTGCAGTATGAACAGTACCTTGACTTATTTAGGAAAACTGCATTCACAACATAAGGCGAACTGTGGAACATGGGAGGCATGGTGATTGATCTAGAATAGGAGCTCCTACTAAGATGTTTCTTTCATCTACATTATTCTGTAGTTAGATTTAATTTTCAGAATATCATGTCTTTTTGTTAGGAATGGTACAGACCTGAATTCTGTCTCTCGTTTATCAACTGCTTGTTGTATTCTACTCATGTTATCTTTTAAATTACCGATATTTCTATGCTGAATATGAATAGTGCCAATGAGTGACTGAATAGTACCAGCACTTTTAAATATTTCTCTTAGTCTGCTACTTCTCCCTGGTACTTTTAGTAGTGTATTGTATGACTAATTGTTTATAGAATTTAATTGATGCGTAGTTTAATCTGAGAAGCTCCTACGGTGTGAAATTTGTATGGAGTTCGAAATAAGGTTAGAAAATAAGTTAGAACGAATGTCAGAAAGGTTCTTTGGGTTTCATGTTTTATGGGATGGTTTAACAAATTAAAGCCCCAGGGAGAAAATATTTAGCGTCTCTGAAATTCATAAAAACTGTTTTTAATGGAGTGAGGTGTAAACATATTTGGAAAGTGTTTGTGTAGAAGCTGCAGAACTTGTATGATTATAGACAAAAAATAGCTTTTATTCTGTCAATTAATAACTACAAAAATATCTGAAATTTTAGAACCAATGTGATTTGACATCTGCCTTGATTCCAGCAGATTTAGAATCAGCAGAACCTGCAGAGATTCCAGCACTTCATTGTCCACTCCCCTAGTTGGTGTGAGTGTTGTGGGGAAAGGGAAAAGAGTTTGAGAAGGAAGCTGCAAAAATTATCTAGAGACTGGAAAATCTATGAAATGAATGTTCTCTAGCTCCATCTACTGAGCTTATTCATTGGCACCTGATCAGTGCCAGTTAACAGTAAAGGCATTTGTAAATCCGAGACTTATCAGGAATTCATGAGGGGAATGTGTGGGTCAATTAGATGCTGAAACAAAAGTAATAAGCAACTATAAGTAAAGCAAAATCCAGCTGTCAGTCCAGCAGGAGCTGGTTTACTGTTGTGCATAAAGGGGACAGACATGCTTGTATTTCTGGCAGCCACTGAGCGGGAAGGAAGTTTCACAGATCACAGAGTGATGAAAGAAGGGGAAGATCACTGTCATCAGCTGGTGGCCATGTGCTCTTTTGGACAGAAGACATCTCTTTCTGGAGAAAACTCTGAGATAGTAGAAAGAGAGGCTGTCATCAGTTAGATTATTGGGGACTCATGTGTAGCTGCATTTTGATTATTGTAACCCTTATGTGCCAAGATATCCAGTGGTATAAGGGGGAGAAGAGAGATTAAAGTGAAATATAAACTCTTAGGTTAAAGATCTGGACTTATGCTCTGTGGTGGCTGGTAGCAGGACAAGGGGTAACAGGTGTAAGTTGAAACAAAGGAAGTTTAATCTCCACAGGAGGAAGAATTTCTTTCCTCTGAGAATGACAGATCACTGGGACAGGCTGCCCAGAGAAGTTGTGGAGTCTTCTTCTCTGGAAATCTTCAAAACCCGCTTGGATGGCACCCTGTGCCACATGCTGTAAATGTCCCTGTGTGTGCAGGACGGGTGGACTAGATGGTCTCTGGAGGTCCCTTTCAACCTTAACTGCTCTGTGATTCTGTGATACCTTTGGAAATACACGTGGTAGTGCAGGGAAGGATAAGCACTAAAAATGCACCTTAGGAGGGAAAATAATGCAAGAAATACTTTCTGTTTCCTATATATGCAAAATACAGTGTGTTGATTGATACTTGGAAAGGAATAGAGAAAAAAACAGTACACAGTCATTATGCCATTTTATTCAGTGTTTGGTCATGAGCAAAAGGAAGAATTGGGGGAAAAACGTTCATTGAGAGAATAGTGAGAGTTAGAGGGTGTCATTGTAATGGGCAGTCTCATAATTTTCTAACAAAACAAAAGTAAGCACATCTTTGATAAGAAATGCATAATTCATAGTTAAACTGTGGAAAACATAGGTCAAGAATATTGTAGATGACAGCAACTTACGAGTTAGATTTTTCTTTTTCAAGGGCAGTAAAACAGTTTTTCTCTCCTGCTCTGGTAGCAGAATGGATAAACTGGGAAGTAAGAGGAGTATGTACTTTTTGTTTGGTTGCTTTTCGTTCTTTACCAGTGTTGAAAAAGTATAGATGATCTTTGGTGTAACTTGCTATGATGGTTGTTCTGTAGTGTATGCCTCCCTGTGGATGGAATATCTGACCTGGGTGTGCTCTTTAGTTTGACTGGAAGAAGCAGAGCAACATTAAGTAGCTACTCAGTATTGTAGTGCAGTTCAATCCAGAAATAGGAGTTTGGAACAACTAAGTGGAAAAGGTTGTTAATTTGGCATGATTTTTAAGTTTAAAGATGAGGAAAGTTTAGAGAAACCTCTAATAATTGATTGGTACTCTGGGGGACATGGTAGCCTCTGTAGGAGACAAATTATTATGGAAATCCCAATTGATTTGGTGCATATTCCCACTCTTCCAATAAAATGACTGATTTAAACTGCCTTTTTTTTTTTTTTTTTTTAACCTCGACAGGTAGTCCACCCTTTCTATGCATATTGGCAGAGTTTCTGTACTCAGAAGAACTTTGCTTGGAAAGAGGAGTATGATACACGGCAAGCATCAAACCGCTGGGAGAAACGAGCTATGGAAAAAGAAAACAAAAAAACAAGAGAGAAAGCGAGGAAGGAGAGAAATGAACTCGTTCGTCAGCTAGTTGCCTTTATTCGTAAAAGGGATAAAAGAGTACAGGCTCACAGAAAACTTGTAGAAGAGCAAAATGCAGAAAAAGCTAGGAAGGCAGAGGAATTTCGGAGGCAGCAGAAACTCAAACAAGCCAAGTATGTATATGTGGAACAAATCTTATTTTAAATTTGGAGAATGATCTATGATGATTCTCCATTGGGTTACATCCTAATAGCAACTGCATTTGCTCTTTTAATCATCTTGAAAATTGTTTCAATTTGGTCTTAAGTGAGAGGTTTTAAAAACTGAGTGCATCTGCATTGTGCTGATGTCTAGAGATATCAAAGATAACTAGGAGTGTTATCTGCGTGTTGCAGGTAACTGGTTGCAGTAACACAGAGTTCAATGTGCTTTTGTGCAAATTTGAGAGAGGACTTTGTTGCTTTAAAAAAAAATGTTAAGGGAAAAAGAACAGGAATAATCTTGAATTAGATGAGCCTTAAGTGGTCTTATAATGCTTGTAATCATACCTTCTGAAAAGTGAAGTAGAAAAAATGAACATGTTTTTGCTTGCTCTTATAATTTCACAGTAGGGACCCTTTCATTTGGCCATATGCATGTTTTTGTGCTTTTATTTTTTGCAAAATTTAAGCAGGAAGAGGAGAATGGCAACCTCTCAGTGAAAGTACAGTTTGGTCTTCAGACCAGGGGAGCTTTTTGTGTGAAAATGGCAGGAAGGAGTTTAAATGTTTTTGTTGTTTTGCAGATGCAATTTTACTTCATTTTGCTTTTAATATATTTTACTGAAGGGCATGAAGCACAGAGGTATGGATTTACTGGCAAAAGGCTTCCTAATGATAGTCAGCTGGACCAAAATTCAGCAGCACAATGCAGGGGTAATTCAGGTCACACTGTGTGTGGAAACAGCTGATACATTCCCAAATCTGAGAGCTGAGAAGTGATGTGCTTGTGCGTTTTATGTTGCTGTGCTGTTTTTGATCTCGCAGTAGGTAAATGAAACTCTCCTGCTTTTAAGATTGAGCTGTTTTCTTGGTGTCAGCTTGATATTTGTACCATGCTGCCTAGCATTTCATGCCTGAAATTCAAGAAGGGTTATGGCTATGTTAATATCTCTTCACTTGTAGTGTAGATGTGCCCTCTGATGTTGGAAATTAATTCCTTAAATTTCCAGGCCTTACAGGCAGTTGTTTGTTCTTTCATAAAATGTTTAAAGATTTCCTTCTAAACTACCTGAAATGAACAAGTCATCCTAAATAATATATATTTTTAATTCCTATCCCATAAACACAAATGTATAAGCTATTATTCTAATTAAAGGCTTGCGGAGCAATATAAAGAGCAGAGTTGGATAACTATGGCAAATCTGGAGAGAGAATTGCAGGAGATGGAAGCACAATATGAAAAGGAATTTGGAGATGGATCAGAGGGTGACGATGAATTAGAAGAACAGGAGATAAAAGAAGGAATAGAAGGTATGTGTGAGACCTGTTGTGAGTCATGGCAAGAGTTTGCTACACCTAGAGACTCAAGATCTAGACTCAAAACTTTAATTGTAGTTCAGGTCTACTGCCTTCATTGTGGGTTATGCCAGGGGAGTCTGGCTCTTGATGTTTTCCACTGGGCATCAAGATAGAACTGCAAATTTATGCTGATTATGATTTGGTGAGATAATCTTGATTTGTCTGCATGTCAGTAATATGGAAGGAGTCAAGTATCCATGTTGTGACTCTTTGCTGTGACTTTACAAGCAGCTAATTTGAAAATTGCTGATAAAACTTTCCAATTCCTGTCCTTTCAGACAAGCTGAGTGATGAAGCTGAGGAAGCAGAATGTGTGGATGATCTCTACTGCCCTGCTTGTGACAAATTGTTAAAAACTGAGAAAGCGTAAGTTTCTTAACTCTTTTTTTGGTTTGTTTGTTTGTTTCCTTGGGAAAACTGGTAAAGATCCTTCACTTAATAGTATCTAGAAGTAATGTCATCACTGTTAGGGCACAATTTTCCTTGTTTGTAGTGATGTATAATGAGATTATTATTAATTTATATATAAATATAACAGTATTTGCCTAAAGCCCCTTGCAGTAAATATCCACTGGTCTTCACAGCATGAAGAATCATGAAAAATCAAAGAAGCATCGAGAGATGGTAGCTCTGTTACGGCAGCAACTAGAAGAAGAGGAGGAAGAATTCTCTGTATCTCTGGATGATGCCAATGAAATGACCAAACAGGAGGAAGAAACGGAAGAGACGCCCAAACAGAAGTATTTTAAATTGTTTTAACTTACGTAACATTATTATGCCCAATCATTTCATAAGTTTTGGAACTTCTCATTGAGGACTTCTAGTTGGATGTACCATTGTGTTGGAACTCATAGTTTTAGGCAATTTAAAATATTTCTTTGCATCCAGTGTTCCAATGACATCCTTCCTTTAATATGAGTAGATTCAAATGCTGTAGAATAAGTTTATTAGTAACAAGTTAGTAACAATTTAGTAACATTTTTTGGTTTGTTTGCTTTTGTTTTAAAATACATGCTAAGGAAAAGTAGTGGTTGTTATTTTTCAGCCAGTGAAATTTGCTTTAAAAAAATTAAGAGTAGAACTGAAGAAAGCAAATCATTTTAGTTGTTGCTATCTCCCCCTAATTTCAGGTTTAAAATATTTTGCAAAAATATGACCTGGTAACTTTTTAAAAATATATGCTTCTGTTTTGATTTTTTTTTGAAAGGTAATTTTAAATTCTTATCTTCACAGACTCTCTAAGAAGCAGAAGAAGAAACAGAAAACAATGACGGTATGGAGTCGGAGAAAACAAAATTCAGGGAACTTTGCAACTGATTTTGTTGTCTCCTAACTTACCTTTTTTTTTTTTTTTTCCCTGAAAAACAGAGAATTATATAGAAATTATATAGAACTTATGGAAAATGTTTAGATAGAATTGCAGACAGCAGTGATGCCGTCTGTGGTGCTGTTTGACCTGTGTTTGTTTGTGATGTGACAGCTCTGTGTTGACAGCAGCAGGCTGAGACTCGAGAATTAGGAATTGTTCAGGCTTGAGTGGCAGGATTATCACAGTGGACAAACTCATCTGGCTCCCTGCCTTAAACTTGATGTATTTGAATCCTCTCCTCTACTTATCGTCTTGGTCCTAGTTTTGTCCCAGGGAACTCCCTGGGTTAACTACTTGGTAGTAGGACTTGCATTGTTCAACCTTTACCAAGGTCTCATACCATTTTCCAACCTCTACTTCATCTAGTCTCCTCTTTGTATTCCCTTTCTCTGCTTCCTCCTCTACCATCATTATTTCTTGCCCTCAAGACACTCCCAGAGATGTTTATACAAGCCTCTTCCACTCTTCTTGGGTTTGCATAATTGGAGGTGAGATTGGCTTGTCTTGTTTCCATCCAGCCTGTCAACTTCCTGTCCACCTTGTCCCCTCAATTTGTAATCAGAAAGTCTTGATTTGCAGTACAGGATGTGCTACCTGCCATTGGTTCTGCTACAAGGTATTCTGCAGCCTAGAGCATGGGCTGCATCTCACATATCATGAGCTAGAATGTTCTTAGTGTGGAGAGCCTCTTCTGGAAACTCCCATCCCCTGCCACGCTTCTTCTGAGCACATGTAAACACGGGTGATTTTCATGTTTATGGAAGTTGGTAGATTAGCCAAATTTTGCCAGTCAGTTTTAACTCTGCCAAAAATACTAGAAGAGCTACAGTTGCATGACCACAGTGTTATGTCCATCTTGTTAGCCTGCTTCTAGGAGCTGAGCTGTTTTGCTTCACACGTGCTCAGGAGTTGACTTTTTGGCAAACTTCTTGTTGCGAGATTAATCCTCATCATGTAGGTGGGATTCTGTCATCCAGTCGATGGGAAAGGTTACTGGTGCTTTTTTTAAATGTTGTGGGGGAAGGAGGGAATGTACAGCACATTTATGTACTATCAGTCAGTTTGGCCTCAGTATCCTAATGTGTCTGGCACAGAAAACTAGATGAAACATTTAGCATGTGGCACAGTTACAATCAAAACCATTACTAGTTGACTACATTCCTGTCTCTCTGACAGACTTACGAGGACTCTTTTGATCAAAGTGCTGATGAAGAACCAGTTGAACAGAAAGAGACTCCCAGTGCAGACAAGGACAGTAAATCAGCAGAGGAGCTGGTAAATGATGGCCAGAAATGTTCTGTGTCAGAGGAAACGAGTGCTACAGAAGATGTCAGCCAAGTGAATGAAGCAAAAAATGAAGTGAAAAGGTAATTTCATCAGAACTGATTTGTAATACAGCAGTGACTATGTGATTCCATGCCCTGTTTGATACTGTAACACAGTCTGAATTTTCTCAACAATGTGAATTAGAGGCTACTTCAGTAATCATCAGAGTTAAATGTAATACTAAGCGAGCAGTCTAGTTTGAAAATTGCTTTTGAATATCAGTAGGTGCCACTTCATTCACCAGTAACTAATTCATCATCTAGCTAAATCTTGAGATTGACAAGTCTTGATGAAATTGATGTTTTTACTGGAAGCACTTGTGACTGGCTGTGGGAAGGAGGGGAGGGGAAAGAAGCATAGACACTGATTGAAAATGATCAAAGGCATTAAATATTGAATTAAATTGAATATTCCTATGCCACACTGATCTTGATTTATTTTTGTCTATCAGCAGTACTAAGCCTAAAGGGAAAAAGACCAAGGATGCAAAAAAATCTGCTAAAACATCATCTGAGCACCCAACAATGGTATGTCAAGTTATTTAAAAATCACCAGTTTCTAAACATTGTAAAATTAAAAACAAAGTTGTTGATTTGATCACCTTTAGTCCACAAATTCTATTTGAGGTTTTTGGCTTACTTGCTAATACTTTTAAATAGGTACTTTCTATTCCTGATATTACATTAGAATTTAGAAGCCTGGAGCAGCAGCTTGTATGTTTTTAAGGGAAAAGTAGCAACTCTCTCAGTACTGAAACGCAGTCCTAGGCACACAATCCTAGTCTCACCACAGCAGCTCAACCTGATTAAATTATACACACCAAAGATGGAGGTGGTGTCGCCAAGCAGGTGACAGGCAGTTAACACTGGATCTTAACCACTGTTGATACTTCCACCTCCCAAAACAAGCAAAATTTTAGGATCCAACTAAGACCTACTTAATTAAGTACATCTTACAGCCCAAAAAGTATGCATATATGGTCTTCTTTAGGCAGTTAAGATCTGAAGTACTCTTTATCTTAAAAGACTTTTCTTTGTAAGGCCTCTCTGTTCTTGGCTCTACTTGACCCTCCTTAGTGTTTTAAGAAGTTGTGTTTTAGGATTTGTTTTTAAATTGCTAATTAGTAATCTTATATCCATTATAGAAGCAAACAGCTTAGTAATCACATTTTGTTGTCTAAGAGAAGCTGCACAGCACAAACCAGTGTGTTTTATTTATTACATATCCTATACAGAATCACCGCATGGTTAAGGTTGGAAGGGACTTCTGGAGATCTAGTCCAGCCCCCCTGCTCCAGCAGGGACACCTAGGGCACATGGCACAGGGTGGCATCCAGGCGAGTTTTGAAGATCGCCAGAGAAGGAGACTCCACAACCTCTCCTCCAGGGCTCTGTCACCCTCACAGGAAATAAATTTTTCTTCACATGGAGGTGGAACTTTCTGTGTTTCAAATTGCACTAATGTGAAGCACTATTGGTTTGTTTCCATTTTATAGAGTGAAGTTCCCATCCACTGTGTAACCTGCAACTCGGCATTTCCATCTCGGAATAAACTGTTTGAACACCTAAAAGCTACAGGCCACAGAAAAGCAATGCAAACACCAGCTGTAAATGGAGCTGTACACACCAGAAACAAAAAAGAGAAATGTAAAAACATATAGAACTTTGTTACAGTGACAGTCTTCAAAATCATCCATGAAAACTCTCAGGCCTGAAAGGTGAAGATTTTTCTGTATTTTGAGGTGAATAGAGAAGACAGCTTCCAGTTTCAGGGGGAAAAGGGAAGATGCAGCCAAAGGAATGTTATCTTGTGCAGCAGCTCCTGCTTTCTGTTTGCACCAGCATTTCTTCAGCGACTGAATATAATCTACCCTGCTAGCAGCTCTCAAGTTGTGGTGATAGGGCAGGAAACAGGTAACCTTGCTGCATACTTATGGAAACTTGCATGGATGAAGTAGCCAGTCCGAGGAAATAAATTATTTTGACACTTACGCTTAACACCTTTTTTGTTGTTGTTCTGTTTTTTTTTTGTTTTGTTTTGTTTTGTTTTGTTTTCTTTTGAACAGCCCAGCTCTGTTGAATGTGCAGCAAGTTGGTTTTAAGTTTTAGGGGACTGTGTGCCAATTTGCTTATCTATAAAAATCAAATATACACAAGAAACAGAAAAAAGCCTTTTTTTCTGTTATCCATGAGCACATGACCTTTCAAGTTATGTAATTTGGGAAAAATAGGAGCAGGATGATAATGCTGGATATTTTTGACACTCTCCACTGACTTCATGCAAACACCTGCAGTGAGTTGGAAAAAAAATGGGAAGAATGTTTGCGGTTCAAGTGAAGTGAAGGAGAAATAAATGGATGAAAGCTGCAATTCCATGTAACTATGTCCAAGGTGCTTTGCATCCCTAGCATCTGAAGAAGAGATGCTGAAGAACATCCCTAGGTCTATAGACACCAACTGCAGAGAAAAAAAATAGTAGGAGTTAATAGCTACAGTTTGGTTACTTATTTTCTTTTCCTTCTAATGTTGAATGAAGAACAAAAACAAAATTAAAACTATAGCTCTGTAAGATATATAGTCTACTTGATCATAAATGCCACAAACACCTTAAAAGTGGAGGTGGGGTTAAAAACAGATTATTTTTGAATTACAAAATGGTTTCAAAACCAATCATCAGTGTGGTTAGAAAGCAGCACTCAACTAGGACAGGGGCTGTGGTACTTGGTTAGGAAGTCTCTAGAGTAAAACTTTCTAGAAACAACCTGTTCTTTTAAAGAAGTTCCTCTTCAATTTCATCTCATTAAATAAAATTACAGAAACACTCCTGCAAGGGTAGCACAATAACTTTATAGGGCTAAGGAATGATTCAAGCTTTACAACCATAATCAAACAAAAATGACAAAGATGCAGTTAATGTGTTTTTTTTGTGTGTGTTGCTTTTTTCTTGGTGGCTGAAGGAATAAATTTTCTAACAAATATGACTGATTAGGTAAGAATCACCTTATCATAACCTTCTTAAATGGCTGTACTAAGTAAATCCCCAAAGCACTACCTAGTTGGGCAGAAACTTTTCTATTTATGTGCATATAGACTTTTCTTGCTTTAATTACAAGAGCCTTGTGTATCCTAGCAAGAGAGGGGAAGCAACTTTAACTTGGTTCAAAATATCCAGTTATTTTTCTACTCAGGGTGGCTCACAGCCTGAGACTGAATTACTGTTTTATAAATGAAGCCCCATATCATGGGGCAAAGGGAAGAATTTACCCTGCAGTATTACCTCTTGACTTTGATTAGTATTGATTAATACTAATTTGATTAATATATATATATATATTATATATATATATATATATTTAGTCTAGACAATTAGAAATGCTGCTGTTAAAGCTACTTACTCTATGCTACTGAATTGCAAAGAAAGTTTATTATCTAAGGACAGTTTTAATTTATCTGTTACTCTTTTTAAAAAATCGGATGCTTTATAGATGCAAAATGAATAGATAACATCTTCTGCTTACTCTGACCCCAGCTTAGTGTAATCTAGGGGTCTTTTTAACCTGAAACCTAGAAAAGGTATGTCACTAATACAAACAGTACTGCAGGACTTGAACGGTATGTTTACAAACAGATTATTCTTCAAATATGCATAAATATGATGCATAAGAAAGGTCTTATTGTGCTGAGCAAGTTCTCCAGCTGCAGCCTGTGAGTGTCTTTTTCCTTGTCCATTATATTTGAATTACAGCATTAGTGCAGAGATGGAAGGCAGAGAGGAGGACATCGGGGAGTATCTCCTGTGCAAGGCACCAAATCCAGTCTTACTTTGCAACCGCTCTTTCCATGTGTCTCTCTAACGCAGTCCGAAATACTTCCACAGCAAAGTCTGCGTCCTTTTTAGTAATGCACATGGGAGGTTTAATTCTAAATGTCTGAGAAGAGAGGGGAGGGAGGGGGGAAAAAGAGTATTTAGATAGGCAGGGACAGAATACAGTTTCTAGCAGCTCATTTAGGTCAGCACTCACCTTCTGCCAAAAAAAGCATCTAACTAAAAATGAGAGAAACAATGAATAGGAGAACTGCTTCCGATTAATGCATTCAGAAGTGGGGCAATTTTGGACTTTACTACATGAAACTGCTTAACTTTATTTCTACGACAGAGTAACTGCCTCCATGAGAGCCCTGATGAGTACATGATGTGTGCCCAGGTCTGCTATTCCAGACAGCTAGTATAAATCCTCAGATGGATTTGCAGCAAGAAAGGGCTGAGAGGGACAGTTCTGGGAAAGCAGTCTCTGTGGAGAGTGGCAACTCTTGCATTGTGCTAACTTGCTGTCAACTAATTTGCTGTCAGTTTATAGCCTTCAATTCTTGCAGAATGTGTTATGAAACACTTGCTAAAAACTGACCTGCAGGAGAGTGATACTGCCTGAATGCATGTTGATGAAGAATGATACACTTTAGCAGAGCAAGAATTTAAATTCTTAAATCCAGATTCAGTCTGTGGCTTCCAAAACTATTTAACCTTCCTAAGAATATTAAACATTTAATTTCCTTATCATCATATTCTAAGACTATATGCAACAAGTACAGAATGGTCTTACTCACCTCCACCTGGAACTAACAGACACAAACATCTAAGAACACTCCTAGGAAATAGAACTGGGTTTTGCTCCACTCTAAGCTGCAGTATGAAACCCATGTTCTGCTTCAGGAGCTGAGGCAGTACAGTCTCCTTCCTCCAAGTCTCAGGGCTTAATTGAGCTGTTATCCTTACAGCAACCCTGTTATTAACTGAAGCACAAGCAGCTCCTGCTGCACTGCCCTGAAACTGTGTGGAGTATGTCAGGATGAATTACCTATGGCCCTTCCTTTATGCTGTTGTGCTGCACTGCTGAATTTACTAGTAAGAGCCTGTCTATTACCAGCCAGGCAGAGGGCTACCAGCAGTAGCCCTGGAAGCACTGACAAGAAAAAAAACTGTTTCTCTTGCCATCAAGTCAAGTGGGAACCTGTAAAGTGGCCAGGAGCTAACAACCTGAACAGTACTGGTTTCCTCCAGCACATGATCTGTTATAGTATGTTGCTTTGCTTTTCTTGGGGGAAATTATGCCTCTAAACTGGGAACTAGCTTTGAGCTAGTTCAGTGTATTTGTAAGAAAAGACCAACATCTCCTGCCTGATTTTAATATAAGAAAAGGAGCCTGAGTTCTTTGGACTATACACATTTTCCAGTTTACTTATTAAACTAAAGTTAATTAAGTCCAAGGGAAGTAGGTTGCAAACCAGAAGCCCTGTACCTGACGATAGAGCCCTCCTCTGCCAAGGAGTACTCCCATATCCTTACAGTCCTCCCAGATCTGACCAAATTCTTCATTTGGAAGAGGATGGCAGCTGCCCTGTGAAAAGTGAACATTAAACCTCACTTAAAAACCCTAAATTAGTTTATTAAAAAGGTGTGTATTTTACTGCCTCCATTAGATTATATCCCCCTCCCCCCCTTCTGCTGGGAACATTAGCTGCACAATTTATATGCTTTTAAGGCTGAGCATATACAATTCAAGTACACAACCCCCTGCCTACCCAAAACTTGTGAAATATTTAAGCTAATTGAATGTTCTAGCTAATTTTTAGCCAGAATTGGTCTCACTCCATCTTTAATAAAGAAGTCCTACTGCTACCTCAATCATTTTGTTTCAGCTGAAATAAAACTTTCAGAGGCCCAGTAAATTAAAAGGAATAAAGTAAATCACCAACCTTATTTGTGACCATTTCTACCCCAATCATAAGTCCCTTGCCACGGACATCTCCAACAATTTCGAACTTATCCCGGAGTTTAGCGAGTTCTAGCAGCATGTATGTTCCCACCTCCTCACTGTTTTGTTGTAGTCCATCTTCTTCAATAGCCTGATTAAAATGATGTAAAATGTCATCGCTGCTAGGAAAGCTTTATCTGAATCAGGTACATGTTCATCTCCCTTCCTCTTCCTCTGTGGTACTAGTGTCCTTACTCCCTTCTATGGTACTAAGAGCATCAGATTAGAACTGACAAGTTAGTTAATATTTTGATCCTGCAGTGTCCTTTTTAATAACTCCATTTTAATAACTCAAAGCTATTTCACAGCCTCCCCCCTAAAAAAAAAAAATACTGATTTTGACTTTCTTAATTTATAAACTAAATAACCTGAGCATAACGTGAGCATAAACGGACCTTCTGCTATAATGAAGCTTCAGAGTCAGGGAAGGCTGGTCTGTGTGTGATTACAAATTAAATAGCAACCTACTACCCACTTAATGATTTTGTATCAGATAATGCAAAAATATAAAATAATACATTTTTTTTTCTGTGTCTTTTTTTTTTTTATTTTTCAGAAGGGATTTAGTCCTTATGTATCTTTAACTATCTGATTATTAAGTCTTTTTGTGCAGAAGGCAGAAACTGTGGAGTTAAAATAACTGTTACATATATGTTTCAGAGAATAAATATAGCTTAACTGAGGATTTGCATCATCCTATGGAAGTCATTTATGGGTGCTACTTTTTCAAAGCCCTTTCCTACTATTAGGAAATTATTAACAAATTTAAGAACATTACAGGAATAAAACAGGAAAGATGATTCTGATAATGTAATCATAGAGGATAATTATTCTTGCTACTGAGATGAAAATTTTACAATGGAACAAATCAGCAATTATTGTTTCCTACCCCCAGGGCACACTGACCACATAAAAATAATACTTCCATAGATATTCTATAGTTATTTATAAAATTGCCCATATTTAAATTTATAATAAAAACAAATATAAACATTTTTCATCTTTTGTTATTAGAAAAAGCCTGGAGTACAGACATCATAACATTCTCCCTACATCAAGAACTGCAGCTCCCACTATGCAAGCCACAGGGTTTCCTCCAAACGTATTAAAGTGAAGGTTCTGAGCCAAGGCACTTGCAATCTCTGAAAGAAAAAGAAAAGCATTTTCATTTCTTCCCTTGCAGGGGCCTTATAACAATATTTAGCTGATTCTCCTGGAGATAAAGAAACAGGAATATTTTAATTTGTCATGCAGCAAGTCTGAGAATATTATGACCAGCAGTTGCTGAAGAGTTTTGAAGTGTTAAACTTCTAACAGAGCTAGTCAGTTGTCCTTTAAACCAACATTTATGAATTTCCTTCCATACAAGATTCAGTGAATCATTCACATAAATCGAGCTGTGGCCAACACAGTGTGTTACTGAGAGAAAACTGAATTATGCAGAATTCCCAGGGTCTGCTGCCAGCTCTGCCAGAGAGTCACAAGATCTTCTCTGCTTCAGTTACACAACCAGTCCCATTTAAATCAAACTTTATGCTGCTGTAACACAGCAATTAATCAATCAAGTACCATGGGAATCTGATTCATTTATCTCAACAGACAGTTTGAGACCAGGAACACTAATGAAGCTCAGCTGTTGGAACAAGTAAGAAACTACTTCACAGTGTACTTTGCATCTGCTTTATCTTCCCCCTCAGCAGAACAGAACACTCATACCTTTTGTCGTAACAACTGCTGCCATTGGGAAACCATTCCCAATTCCTTTTGCCATCGTAACAATGTCAGGGAGTACATCGTGGTTTTGAAATCCCCAGAAATGGCTGCCTGTCCGCCCAAATCCTGTCTGCACCTTTCAAGAGAAAGGCCCAGGAACGTCCCGTTACCTTCTCACATTTTAAAATACAGTTTCTCTTGTCTCTCTGCTGTTACTGATGTGCATAAGCTGTAGCTCTAATATCTACAGTGAAACACAGAGTCATCTATCACAGTAGGATCTTTGTGTCTTTACAGAAAGAGTTGTAATTTGGTCTTTGTTCTTTTTTCTTCCATGTGAGAGAGCGGACATCTCACCAAGTGTTAGGCCTGGTACAAAGCAGCAGGGGATTAGAACTGACAAGTTAATATTTTGATCCTGCAGTGTCCTTTTTAATAACTCAAAGTTATTTCAGAGTCCCCCACCCTCCCCAAAGCCCCAACACCAAAAAAAAAATTACTGATTTTGACTTTCTTACTTTATAAAGTAATTAACCTGAGCATAACCTGTGCATAAATGGACTATCTGCTATAATGAAGCTTTAGAGTCAGGGAAGGCTGGTCTGTGTGTGATGATTACAAATTAAATAGCAACCTACTACCCACTTAATGATTTTGTATCAGATAATATTGCAAAACCCTTCCACATGAACAATAGCTCTGCATTCAGACTTAGCACAAACCACTGCTTACAAACAGTAAATATGTCACCAGCCTAAGTGCTACTGTGACAATACTCGGTATTTGAGCTGCACATCGGTGCTAATGTGCTACTCCCACAAGTCAAGGAAAGGTAGCCGCTACCTCAGTGTCTAAGCTCAGCGCAGGAGAGAATAAACAGCAGGGGCAGTGATGCTAGGAGAGATACACCCCGTAAACCTCAGGCACTGAAAGGTAAAGCTGGCTGTAGAGTGATTCATTTGGATTATTTTCCAGTCTTGGACTCTTTAAGAAAAAGGACTTCCAAAGGTACCTGATGCTCTAGGGCTTTGGTAAACAAAAACAAAGCAACAAACTCACTTCATCTGAAATACAGAGGCCTCCTCTTTCCCGTACTAGCTGAAAAGCTTCCTTCAAGAAACCTTTTGGGTACTGAACAGTTCCATTAACACCCTGCCAAAGCAAAAGACAAAAGTGTTCGTGAACAGATGAAGAAACAGGGGATTTACTGGGCAACTATCCAACCACAAGTACCAACCGCCCTCAGGTAAGAGCAAAGCTTGTGCTGTCTCCTAAGTTCCTGGCTTTGCAGTAGTGGCTTCAAACATTTCCTGCTCAGTCCCTTGTTCCCAGCCCACAGGGCAGCCTCCTCTTCCATCAACTGCATTGTACGAACGTTTGTGAGGCCACACTGTCAAGTGAGCACTGTGAACACACTAGATTACAGATAAACTGCCAAAAACAGTACCTTGAAAACCTTCACACTGAGAAACTGGAAAGTGTTTGATGAAGTTAACCAACCAACTCCCAACTCAAGTCCATTCTTTGGTAGTTTTTTCTTGAACAGCTTCCTCCTTTTCTGCCCACCCTGCCACTTACCTTTCAAATCACAAATTCCATTCCACACCTCCACTGCCATGGCTTCATAGAGTGAAGTATGTAAAGGTTTGGGAGACAACAAAAATGACAGAGTAACGGCTTCACTTTTCTCTAAGGACATGGTTTTAAGATTATATTTTTGCATTTACGGTATATATTCTCCACACTTCCCTGCTATTTAAGAATTAAATAAGTAGCAGTTCTGAAACTGCAGTGAAGCACCAAGGGGAATGAATCCTGAGGCCACAGCTTGCTGGTGGGCTGCTAAAAACAGTGGAGAAAGTGGCTGGGAAGAACAGAAAGGAGACTGAGATAAAGTTTACAGAAATAATAAACAAAGCATAATTAAAATAGAAAGTAACTATTAGAATCTAAACAGTAATATATCCTTTATTTTGGTTTCATGTGTCATCTTTCCCATTTAAACACTGAAAAAGATTACTATTAAAAATTCTTCTCTGTTTAATGTAACTTAATAAACAAAATTCTCCTCTATTGAAATCAGCAGCAAAAGTTCAAATTCTAATAGTGTGCACCCAAAAAATATTTGAACTATTTAATATGTTTAGGACTGGAAGCAGTTAGAAATATGCAATTACAATGTAGCTAAAGAACAGTATTTAAATTGTGCTATCAAAATTCAGAAGTGGCAAACCACCTACTTGAATTGGTTCAACGATAAATCCAGCTATTGTTTTTGGCACACAGGTATTCAGAGTTTCTTTGAACTGTTCAATATACTGGTCCTTTGCATAACACACACCTGTTTATATAGAAGACAAGTTTAGAGAGAGTTGACTTAAAATGACACAAGACTAGCTTTAAAACATATCTAATCTACAGTCTTCCCAATAAAAATAAATTTCAGACCAAGCTTTTTGTTTCTCAGGAAATATCTTTGATGGTAAAATACTTTTTCCATGTTTTTAATATTCCAGATCAATCAATAAATAAAAATCTCCTAAACCATTTACACTGTAAGGAACACCAGTTCCAAAACAGCAAGGCAAGGTGCTGCACAATAAGATGCTACCCAACACAAGTCAATGAGTTCTAGATTAGAGAAAATGTTTGTGAATTATCTACCTCAGAAAAGTAAAGAGCAAGTGATCAGTTTCTCGTGAGTTAATAAATATCAGAATAAGACACAGCAAACTGTCAGGTTAGTAAGACTGGAGAATGCAGCAGCCCATCAGTCCACACTAACAAAGAAGGCAGTTATTAGTACAGCTGATCCTCTTATTCACTGGAAAGGGCAAAAAATAAAAATAAGAAGACTTTTATTCTACATATGAGGTAAAATACTAGAGTGCTTGCTGAAACAGTGAGAAGAGTATTGTAAATATTGTAAAGTATTGTAAGTGCTGTTTACAGAGCAGCAGCAGAGAAGTTTTCACATTGTGCTGCATATGGAACTTTACCTGAGATTCACTACAATATTTTATTCAGCTATCTGTAAATCCAAACCTATTGGAGCAATAGGACCAGGGGTCCTATACATGAATGCGTATCTTTCCTGAAAGGTTAAGTGAATATGCCCTGGGGCATATGGAAACCACTGCTCCATACTACCTCCTCATCTCAGAAACAAGTACTTTTTGTCACTGACCAACCTTCAGAACAGCTGCATTTTCGAATAGTTTGCACTGGAGAATCTCTGCAGTGGCTGCCTCCCCACGGACCACGAAAAACATCTGGCAACATTGTCTGTCAAGCATAAAAGAAATAGCTACAGATTTGATGACACTGCCTTTCTAAGAGAAATGTTGATCATACCTAGAGATGACTCTAAGGAAGAAAGTTAAAACAGTATGCTAGAGTCAAATAATATCTGTGAAATAATGCCAGGTGTGCCCAAAGATAAGAACTCTGCTGGGAAGGTAGACAGAGAGGCTTTTTTTTTTTTTCTGGAGAGGAAAAAAAAAATCCCTGTTTGACCATTCCAGCAGCAGTCACTCAGCTGATGACTTCCTTTGCTTTGCTCTCAAGTCAGTTAGTCAGCAATTATAACTATCTAAATAACAGGGAGGGAAAGAGACTCCAACTCTCACTTTGCTTACCCAGCAGTAACACTGCAGTTCAGCTAATGAAGCACTTGCTAAAGACTGAAATGCTCAAACAAACTGTTAGGTACACAGATTATTTAAAAATAATAATAATAAAAAGCCATCTCACTGTTGTGCAGCCAAAGCCACTGGAAAAGCCATGCTTATAGTAACCAACAGATGTCACTCCCAGCGTGTAGGGGCTGCATCCGTGGTAGGCTCCTCTGCAAACCAAAAGCACAAAATCAGCATGCACGTCTGAGAGGAACCTGTAGCAATATCAGTGTTGACAGGGCATGCCTCCAAGCTAAACATCATGGGGGAAAGTGTATGCTACTGCTCTCAAAACAATTTGATTCCTATTGCCAGTTTTTGCTCTGATTGTGGAATATTTGCTTCTACCCATCTGCAACATTTCCTGCAATGGCAAATGCTAATCCAGAAGCTGATATTCCCACAGGGAGAAGAAACAGACTGGGATCAGCAGCAATTCAGACAGGCTTTGTGCAACCCCTCCTGCAGCTCTGCTACAGCACCTGAGCCCCAGGGGATAAGCATCTCCGTTCCTTGCATCTTGGGCACTTCTGCTCTCTCAAGCAGACGCTGCCAATCATTACATTACCTGGCGGATTAACGATAGTTTTATACACAAATCAGAAATTCACCAAGGGGAATATACAAATTGGCTGGAATCTTTTTTTTTTTTTTTTTTTTTTCTGAACAGAATGGCAGGAAAACTGCCATTTTCCCTAAAAGCTAATTTATTTTAATAGGTGCTTTTACTCTAATATCTGAGACCTTGGATGCACAGAAAGAGAAGAATTGCTTTTACTGATGGTTACATAGTCCTCACTCATGCACCACTCCTGTAATTAAGGCAGAACAGCTTTCTGTGCAGCTGTGCAGCAAACCACACCAGGGATCCGGCAGAAAAACAAGCCAGCAAAACAAACAAGAACAAAAAGGGCCCAGTCATTTCGCTGGGTCAGTTTTCAGCGAGATCTGTTCCCTGCTCTGGGTCACTGCGCATCTGTTCCAACCAAACCCTTGTACCTCCACAAAGGGCAGCGCTGCAAGGTGGCATCAGCAGAAGCAGGTAACACACGGATTAGATCAGTTATTTAAATAATGAAGGCAGAAATCACAGGTTGTCTTTTAGCCATCCCTTGCTCACTGTATCAAAACTTCAACTCCTAATACTGATAAATTAATCTGAATGTGTCTCCAGCAGACTGAGTTCCACACTGCTTCACGTCTCACACATATACAGAGTGATCACACACAAGGAGTTCCCTAAAGATCACATTACTATTACCTGAAACAGATGATGTCGAAGCTACGAGTATGCAACCTCGCCAGGAACATTGCTAGATCATTGGCTTCTGACCCACTGTTGGTCAGAAAAACCACCTAAAGAGAAATGCTTATAATCAGCACAGCCAGCAACAATCACCTGCTTATTTAGGACGAGACCATGTAGCCTTAGCAACATTACAAACCATAACCCATCACTGCTGCAAAGCGACTTTATGGCAATAAACCTACTGTTAACATCATGGACATGCAAATGAGGATTAAGATTACGATGATGTTCTACAAATGAGCAGTGCAGAAAAAGCTTCCACAGTTAGACTCTTCAGCCTTTCCACTCTGTAGCTAAGATGAAACAGTGACTTAAAGAAAAAGGAAAATGTTTGGGTAAAAATGAACATGACTAACTTAACTACGTTTGCACAAGTAGTGTCAGGATCCCTTCACAGCACAACTGAAGGCAAAGCACGTATGTAAACAGAACAGGAGCTTGAGAGTTTATCCTTGTGTACCTCTAGGCCCAAAGAAAAGGCCGGAGGGTCACAAAGTTTTTCCCTTTGTTTGACAGTCCGTGATCCCCACGCAGGTTTTCTCTTCCCAGCTACTACTGCTCTACCTAAGCACTCTGATCTAACACACACCTCACCACCGTGTCGGAAGTACCTACCTTAAGCGGATCTGGGAGCTGTGAAGTTAGCTTCTCAGCATACTCCTGGATTGAGGGGTGCATGTAGATATTAGAGGTATGCCAAAGGCGGGCAAGCTGTTTCTGGGCAGCTGCAGTTACCTTCCTGCATGTACCACAACACAGTGGCTTATTCCAACAAGCACGTGCACACAAACATATCTCCATTATTAATCCTTCAAACTCACACATTGCTCTACTTGCCAGATAAGTGAACAAATAAATACAATGAATTAATTCTTTACCATATAGTGGGAACTAATCTGATTTTGAGTGATACGTGAAAATCTAATGAGATAAATTCTGATTTGGGGTTCACACAGGTAAAAAATTAACACAGAATAAAACCACTACAAGCATCTCTTTCTGTATTTGATCGGGCACATCAAGCAGCAGGACACTTACGGGTGACAATGACCGACACTGACGGTAGCAATTCCAGCAAAGAGATCAAGGTATCTTCGTCCTTCATAATCAAACAACCACTGCATGTGGCCTTGATGCAGCAACAATGGCTTCTTGTAAACCATTAACAGGGTAGGAGAGAGATTTCGTTCGCGGATTTTCAGCATATGGTCATATGTGTAGGACTGGGTGGAATAAACAAGTCAGTATGCGTTGACACTCTGAAGAGTAAGGCTCAAAATTCATGGCTCACACATGTGCTCTGTAGTGGTTTCTCACAGAACGACTTCAACAAATTTTAGCACTCACAGATCTCTATAAATGTCTGAAACTCATGTCAACAAGACAGCCCTTATTCTACCCTTCTGTTGTTCTCCCCTCATTTCCTTAAAGTCTTTCAAATCAACAACTTATCCTGAATGTTACACATGTAGATCTATAGGTGTATTTCATTGTTGCAACATCACCGTTCTTCCCAAACAAGCAGACTGCTTAAACTGTAATGGATTTACAGCAATCGAGCCCAACACCCAGGTCTCTCTGGGCAGTCTTGTCTTGGGTCCAGTGCAGCATGCAGGACTTACTTGGTATTTTTCCGGCACAAAGTCGCAAGGGGGCATTTCTGCCCGCAGGGAGACCGAGCTTTTCCATTTCTGCAGCCCAAAGGCAACTACGAAACAGCAAGATAAATTCCTAGTATCGGGCAAGTACCAAAGTGCACGCGCGGAACAGCTCAATCGCACAACACTGAAGCGACAGTCCAGGCAAAGAGTGTGTTTTTTTCCCCCAAAAGGGCAACTTTAGGGAAAAAAAAAAACACCTGCTTGCGCACTGCATCTTTGTAAAGGTAAAGAAAAAGGTAACTTCGACTGGAAGGCTGAGAATTACGTAAATACACTAGGTGGAAAGTGAAGTTTGCTGAAACACACCAGACATGCCGCTACTCCCCTCAGCACCACCCGGGGCGCCGCCTCGGGCACGCTCCGCCGCTGCCGCCCCGCTCTTACCGCCGCCGAGCTGCCGCCGGCGCCCGCGCAGCAGCCGC
>VWPW01011340.1:0-15937 GCA_013389825.1 Crypturellus undulatus | reverse complement strand
TGTCGCCCGCTCCCTGCCGCCGCGGCGCCACGCGACATGGCCGCGGCCGGGCCCCTGCAGCCGCCGCGGAGCCGGACAGGGCTGGCCGTACCTGAAAGCTGTTTTATTTTTAAATTGTTTTCCATCTTTTATGTGTAGTGGTTAGACCAAGCAAGCAAAACCAACAGGCAACTAACAAACACTTTCCTTTCAAGCGCCTCTCCCTGCTGAAGCCTTTTGTAAAGCTCCAGAGACCCTAAGGAGAAGCTAATCACAGTAAAGCGGTTTTTATTCTGCTTCAGAAAGCCTGGCAGGGCAACGGCCTAAGCTCCCAGGCCTAACTTACCGGAAAAAGTGTTTTATCAGACAGGTGCTCCTGGTAAAGTGAATGTGAACTTACATTTAAAATAAACAAGTTGAACAGACAGAGTAGCAACAGCTGCTAAAAGATAAGGTACCAAAATACCTGGTTTGGGGAGTTTGGGGAGCCTGAGGGGCTCCTGTGCCCCATGTTTTCTTTTGTGGCCACAGCTGTAGCAGAACCTTATTTATTTTTCTCCGAAATTGTGAAAGCTCCCAGCTGATAGCCAGTGTAATGGCTTTGCAGGACGGTGCCTTTGTTATGAGAAACCCCTGCAGGGAATGCACCCAAGGACGTATTTTCGCTGTTGTCCCTGGTGTATTATGAGAAAATACAGACAAAACAGCAGATGTTCCTGGGGCATCGTGAGAGAATATGGACAAAACAGCAAAGATCGGTTGGAGACGAAGATAAGGACCACTCTGTCTTCAAGGAACCGTCTGGAACGGGGCAGTGGGACCAAAACAGGGCCTTCTGGGCTGGAATAGGGCTGTATATGGAGGTGAGTTCTGGGACGTCATGGAGCGGACATGGAAAGACGACCAGAGGGTCTCAAAAGGCCGTCGGAGACCACCGAAGGGACGGAGGATGCACCCGCACTACGGTGGGGTATATAATAATTAGTTCTGGGAAACAGAATGAAAATGGATGATCATTCCTAGAGTTTGCTGTGTATGTAGATAATAGGGAAATAAAAGTTTTAGCAAGTGCACCGTAGGGCATGCACGATAGGTGGAGCTATCCCCCGCGCATCCAGCGCTGCAATAAAGCGAATGCCTGCTTCTTAGTACTACACTGGTGTTAAGAGGTTTATTCCCTGTTTTCCCCGACACCTTTACAGTGACATTTCCTTTATATTCCCTGCTGTGATTCATGGGCAACACCTCAATTTTGTAAAGACTTCAGAGACATGAAATTAATCAGCTTTATTTTAAATTCTCACTGTATTTCCACCAGCCCCAGGCAGCAGCAGCTGCAGCCCCTTTCCCTGGAGGGCAACCTCCCTTTTGCAGAACACACTGCTCCTCTTGCCACAATGAGTCAGACACTTGTCCTTTCTAGCAATCAGTGTAGCATTTCTGCACCCCAGGGTTCCAGGGTTCGCGAGCCCTCTCTACCAGGCTTTACTTTTGATAACTGGCAGTCCCTGAATTTCAGAGATCATTTGCTTCAAAACAAAGAGCCACAAAGAAGCATGAATATATAAAAATGATGTGAGCCTGTGAATGAGCTGTCTGTGTTAACTGTGTGCATCCCATGACACCTAGAAGACTGTCTGTAGCTAGGAGCATTGCTCACGTTTCTTTCCTCTCCAGATGTTTGGCTCATGTGAATATATTGCCTGTTTAAGCCCTACAGACTCTATACTAGGAGTGAAATGTGAGCAGCAGGAAGCCAGGTTTTCTAACCAGCTCCTCCAAGAAGTTGGACAGCAAATCTCCTTCTATCATGCCCTGCTTATATGCACAGAGCACTTCATGTTGTGTTCTTAGGAAACGGGAGCCTCCCGCACATCAGATCAATTGGTCAATGCAGATGACATGGGTTAAATGCATCTGGCACTGGTACTTCCATGTGCAGAATGGTGAGAGCCTGTCCCACCAACTGGATGCTAGAAGCCTGGCTTTTATCCTTGCTTGTTGCACATTATATACAGGAACTGATAAACTCCATGATGAAAAGAGCTATAAGGCTATATAAAATTTATTCAAGAACCGTTTTATTAAATTGAAATGCAAACACCATTGCAAAGAGTTTTTACAGTGACAAAAGATTGAAAAGTCCATCAGAAAGCTACAGACATCAGACAATATTGACCTTACAAGTGAAATTACTAACAAACAGGTTTGTTTTTAAGCTAGCATTTTCAATATTAAGAACTCAAAAATACATACACTTTAAAGCATTGTCCTTCAAATACACTTAGAAACAATGAAGAATTCCTGAGCAGCTCTTTTTATACCAGTATTTTCCAACCAACATATGTACTGTAAAGGATGTACTTGCTATATTTTTTTAATTTTAGCAATTTACAAAACATTTGGATTTGATTCATAGAATAATTGTGCTTCAAGTCATTCTGCTGCTACAGTAATGACACTACAATAACTTGGACGTTCCGATTGCCTACAAGTTCCGAAATTTGTAATGAAAAAATGCCCAGCTTTTATTACAAGACTAAGAATGGGATGGTTTACGCAAATGGAAAAAATTTGCTTTAAATATTAGACCATCTTTGTCTTGGAAAGTACTTTGTTTATTGTGCTTGTTATTCAGACTATAATTCATAAATGCTTCTTAAAGAGACCTGCTGATATTATTCATAAATCAGGATTCAGGCAAGGAAGTTGCAGAGACTTTCCCCTACACTTATCAGCATGTCAGAAACTTGAGCAAATGCACATTATTAAGTACTGCTGACATTTTTTTTCTGGACAGTGCTTATTCAGACCAGCACCCCCAGTATTGCTCTGTTTTACAGATTGGTTCAACATAAGCATAAAACATAAGCTTAGATGCCCAGATACAGTTGAGTGTCTCTGAGCAATATAACACACACATGGAACAGATGGTTCTTTTATTATAGATGAAAAATGGCATTTGTAAACAGAATGAACAAAAATCAGTTTCTAAGATGAAAGATGAAAAATAGCAAAGCAGCCCAGGAGCTCCCATCTGAGTATGTCTGGGCAGTAGTTTCCTTTCAGAGCAAAGGACAGGTGGATGAGAATTAAGAGTAGTGTTCATTACGAATATTAAAATATGGTTTAAAATCATTGTATTTCCATATATATTTACCAACTATATGGAAAAAAAACTGCCTATTCCTGGACATGGACCATCTCCTGAAATATGTAAGAGATATTTCATACAAGTGATTTCTACAAAGATTTTCAGCATCCTCTAAAAATCTGCTCAGTATTATATGACCATAAAACTGGTGACTAAAGAATCTTTGTTGTAAGTTGAATGAACTATTTCCATTCTTATTGTGGTCAAAATGAGGTGAAGGTACTCAGCAGCTCACAAAAATAGACCCAGAAGCAGCACTGTCAAAAACAAAGTCAAATAAAGACAAAGTCCAAGAAAAGCAGCATCACAAAGTGGAACAGGACATTAATCCTCCCTATCAGATGGAGCTGGGATTTTTCCTTATTTCTAGCTTGTCTATGCACCATTATCTTGCTCAGCTTTTTCATACATAGACTGTTTCGAAAAGGCTACACAAAGTATTTTCTATTAAAAACTTAAATGGGAGAAAGTGTGTTTTATGCCTGACTTGGTAACTTGCAAGATTTATCACCAAGACAGGGACTATCTGATTTAAAAAAATAAATTAAATGTTGGATTGTCGCTGGTACAGACTAATGCCTAGAAATGTCAAAAGGGCATTTTACTGGGTTCACAAAGTCCTTTGGCTCTTGCAGCTCATAGATCTTTAATACATAGAAAAATACTTAAGAGTGACAGGCAAATCTGTAAGACAGTGCAAATGGAGAAAAAAAAAGCCTCATGTATAAATCTCTGCCTAAAATTGAAGGTTGCTTCTAAAAACAGTTTGGCCATAGTATTCCTGTGGTTTTTTTTCTTTTTTTTTTTTCCCTTAGGCAAGTAGGAAACACAACAGCTGATCAAATTAAGTGTCTGAGCTCTTCAAGTACTCTGATTGCCAGTGGCCAATATCAGACACTTGGAAGGAAATCCCATAATTCATAAGAATGGAGAGACCAACTCTCATGTATGGGATTTTTTCTCTCTCTTGTGTATCTCCTGTATAATAGCTAATTTCTAGTAGCTGATTAGAGTATCTTGCCAACTGGTTAGCATTTAATAAGGCCTCCTTATTTTTGTGGACTATATCAGGTAACTGTTGATATCCCCATTTTTGATATTAAAGTCTATTTGTTTCTCTTCCATGTTTTTTTACCCACAATCTCATTTATCACTCTCTCAGTTTGGTTGCTTTTGCCTCCATTTTCTGTCTTCCCTCTCTTGCAAGCCATATGCATGCTCACCCCTGCTAATTTCTCTAAATTCACCATCTATGAACCATTCTATAGCATTCCCTGTGACTGTGCTCCCCCTCTTCTGCCACATGCACCCACCATGCACTGCTTTTCCTCACCAAGATCTCTCTCCATTGTCACGCGTTATGTATTTCCATATGTAATTTATCTTTAATCTCCTGCTTTACATACACAGAAAAGACAATTACAGATGTTCCTGTAATTGCTTCAGAATAGTTTTCAAAACAGGGCCACAAGATTGTTCCAGCTCAGTGTAATTCAGTCCATCCTCCCAAGCCCACATCAACTGGAGTCTGAAGGAAGTCAGTGCTCTGGTTTTAATATGAGGGTTTGAGATGCTTGTGAGTTGGGCTAGTGTCCATTTTCATTCATTTAAGGACAGAATTTGAAGCTTTACTTCTCAGGAACTCAAAACTTCTTTCTGGATAGCGAATGTTGACATATGATGAGTTGAATATTTTTCAATCTAGAGTTGGAGCATATCTGAGAGATCAGCTTATCCAGTCTAAGTGGGCTGGGCACACAGGCAGCTCCCAAATAACTTGTCAGTCCAGGAGAGGGACTGATACATTAGGAAAATCATGTCTGCCAAGCTGCTCAGTATGACTTTCCCTACAAGATGGATATTTTCTTTGTTTTATGCATAAACATCTCAGCTTGCTATATATCGCTAGTATCCCATCCTAACCCTGTCAGTGCAACCCAAGTGATGATTCCGTGACAAACTGTTGTTTAACAAAAACAAACTGAACATTACAAATTCTAAGTTGTTTTTAATCTCAATATAGTAATTTGACATACAAGGAAAAATGCTTCTGGGAGCAAAAAAAAGTCTGAGGTAGCAATTCTTAAAAAATACGGCGCCTGATCTCATGATGTATTTTCATGTCCTCTGGGTATATGGCTTTGTAGCAGATTTACGATATTCACAACTGGCTTAGATGACTTTGGTTTCCTTGCACAACACTTTCAAGTTGTTTACAGTTAATGAAAGATTATCCAACACATTTACAGGCTTCATGATGTGAATTCCACATACACAGTGTTTCAGATATCACAAATACTGCATATTCATTTTTCATACTTACTGTTACTACATGTTAAATACTTACATGACATTTAAAGCAACTGTAGATTTTCCAGCCATCTGAACAGAAACACATAAAACATACCACAGAATTCATAAATCAATTATCATTACATATTTGTTTTTTAGTTTGTTCCATAAACAAATATATCCTCTTATTAGTATTATATAAGGTTGGTTTACTACATTTTTATTAAATAATGCTTTTTAGTTACATAATATCATAAAGACCATTCTTCAAACCTGTAGATTTTTGTGACAGTAAGTTTTGGCAGCACATGTCTCAGTTCAACAAATCATGTTTATTTAAAAGTCAGGAACATCATACTGAAAATACCAAAACATTATATCAACAGTGTCTTTGTTAAAGAAAAAAATCTACTGAGAAAATTTAAAATAATGATGTGCTGTATTTCCCAATATAAATAAAAACTGTTAATAATATTTTCTGAATCTAAAGAAAATACATTATTTAACAATATACATATTCTGTTGTGTGAATTTTATAAAGTGAACTACTTCTGAAGAGCCATTATGTTTCCTTGTAGGGCTTTTCTTCTATTAAAAGGAATTCACAATTTAAGATACACATATGCAGAATTTATATTAAAAATATCACACAAACTTGTTCAATTTTTTTTTCCAAGTAAGAAATTTATCCAAAGGGGATAATTAGGCTTGAGCACTAATCTCTGTTCCTGTCGTAAATTCTATAATGAAAATCATTGCCCTTTGTGGCAGGGAGCCTGTTATTTCTCACTACTTGTTTTGTATCTTCACAACAATCCAATCTGTACAACTGCTACAAAATCTCATCTATGTCATAATAATAATAATAAAAATAATAATAAAAAATCCTTGAAGAGTTGTAAACAAAAATAATATTGCAAAAAATATATTTATTTGAACATCCAAGGGCTCATACACTTAGCTGAAGATTATCTCCATTTTACAGAACAGTGGTTTATTCTCTTTTTGATGTGCAAAAGTACGGTTCAGAAGTACCAGTTTCAGAAGGTGTTATTCCCACTGATTTTGGAAAATAAAAGCACATCCAAAGGAGAAATAATCCCACAGTTGTTCAAGTCGAAGTATGAAATTTGTTTATAAAAAATATGTTCATATTGTATCTACATAACAAATCCCCAAGAGGCTTAGCCCCTTCCAAAAATGTACCTTTTGCACTCTAGCTGGATTTCTCTTTTTTCCACAGAAAACCGCAATGATTTGACATCATGAGACACTCAGCTGACAAGGTGGAAGAGAATTTATGCCTGACAACGTGATTGAAGCTACTGCTCCTTTGTGGCTTCACCACCTATTTATAGCAAGGCATAGACACTCTTCTATTTAGTTCTGTTTCTGAGAGGATCACTGGAGGGACCTTCTTTTCAATATCTTGCAAAACTGGCTCCTCAGGCAATAAAACTGTTGTTTTTCTTCTGGCAACTTGAGCTTTGCATCAGCATAGAAACTACAGGTCTTTTGAAAATCTCATCTTTTGTGTTTTATTAGCCCAGGATCTTAAAGTTAACAATGTTCCTGGGACCCAATGGCTAGAACACAATCAGACATACTCCAGAATATTAAGACAGCACTTATTCTTTCACTTAACCACGGTCAACACAGAAAATGTTTGAGTAAACCTAATTGAAATTCAGGTCTCAGAGAGAGTCTTAGCCTCTGATTATTAGGAAGCTAGGAAACTTTTAATGCAGTCAACAGAGATCAGAGTGCAAATCATCTCCTCCTAATAAAGATTTTTGCATTTGGCCAGCTGCTCTAGGCTTTCCAGTCTACAATGAAAATTTACAAACCTGATACACATATAGATACCTTAAGTTAGGCAGGATAATCCTACATTTCACATCTGCTAAAGATTGAGCCTGGCGTCCCCTGGTCCCCTGTTACCAGTGTGCCAGCAAGAGCCTCACCTGGTGCTTTCTTTGGTTTGTAACATCTGCACTTGCTGCCTGCTGGTAGCCTAAGAAATCCACTACATAAGTTAAATCTTTAAGTTGTAGCTTGACAGGATTCTGTGCCTGTGTCCGTGAAAAAAGGGATACAAAATGCTTGCAGCCATCTCGTCCCATCCTATTCGGAGTGACATCAGGCTACAAGTTTTGTGGGAAAGATGCTGTGCTCTCAAAACCTGGACTCTATTATAATTTTGCAATAACAGCATGTAAAAAACATGTGGAATAAATAATTTATAATTCAAATAGTAATACATCTGTAATATATTAGAAATATAGATTAAAAATTACTTAATAGTCTAAATTACTATAAAGTTCACTCATCTTTTATGTAGAAATGGGAGTTTTACCCGTTACTTCTGTTGCAGCAGAAGGAAACAGAAGAGTTAAGTAGCTAAATAGCACTGGGAAATTAAAAATGTTTTATTTTGCCTTTTTTCATATTAGAAAAATAGCCTTTAAAAATACATTGTTAAACACATGGGCAGATACTAAAGTAATATTGTATATTATATACAGTAAGGCAGTATATCAAATAGTATCTCACTTTTTTTTATATTTGGTTTGACTGTAGTAGGATGTGAATGGGAATGTAAAGTTATCTGTCACACCAAAAGCAAAAGTGTATTTAGACAGATTTCTTATTTTACTATAATTAACTGAATATATTTTGTTTCATATATGATTTTTCACACATTAGAGGTCCTTTTTTAGGTTTGAGAAAAAGTATAAAGAAAACAATCTAGTGTCAGAATGCATTGAGAAAAAAAAACCACTATATATCAGAATGTTATTTGGTAATGACTTATCCAGATTGTGGTTGACTTATCCCAACTGCTGTGGTTGGGAACTGACAACCATGGTATACTGACTGACCTATAACAATTTTCATCTTTGTTGTGTCAGAAATATTCCCATAGCTTTAAGTAAATGACAGAAGATCTCAGAAGTTGAATAATTTGTTTATAGTGTAGTTTTTCATGGCATATAGTATCAAATTCTTCATTTCCCGTGGTTAGAAACTTACGTTAACAATCTAAGGTTATTTCCATGATTATCAGCATATCAACCTGCAGTTTATTTTATTCTCCCTATAATACGCATAGGAGGTTAGGCTTTTTAAGGAACGCTTTCCTGCATGTTTTCCTTGTACTGTACATAGCTACTAACAAAATCAATATGCAAATCAAAGACTTGTCAGCTAGGAAAAGGTATAAGCCACAGTTATGATGTAGTAGCATCATGAAACACAGAGCTTAGCTTTATTGTACTGATTGTACTGAACTCCTTCTGTAGCGTTACCTGATGAAGAATAATCAAACTTTCAGTTATTTAAAGCAGGGCATAAAGGAAGATGGGTCCATGTACTCTGATCCGTCGGCCTCTCTTTGACACTCACTTGGAGCTGGCAGACAGTAGCTCATGTTTTTCTCAACTTGGCCTTGCTGAAGGTTCTTAGACATTTCCTTTGCAGGTTCCTGACATACAGGTGTGTGCTGGACTCTTGAATCTGGCATTAATACTAGAATATTGTGGTCCATAACTGTTGAGACCTTTGTATATTCTTTGCTGGTTCCTGGAATTGTGTACTTTTCAAATTTTCCATTATTTTCTTTATGTTTCAGTAATACTGCTGAATCCTCATCCTGTCTAACTTTGTGGACCTCTACGTAATCCATTAATTTAGCATTTAAAAAAGATGATTTTTCACTGAGTTTGTTTTGATTGACCTGTATTGTGCTTTGGTCATTTTTGGGATGCATATTCTCCATCTCTCGTTGCTTTTCCAAGTTTTCTTCACATAGAGTTTCACTGGTAGAATATCGTGACGGATGCTTTTCTTCATTTCCCACCAAAACTGGTGCGACATTCACATTTGTGGTACTTAGTGTTATCTTATGTGCATCTACAGCACTGTGATAGGCAAATGCAGAAGGATGAGTATTAGCTGCAGGCCACGTGGATGATTTTGTCCCTGCAATGTTAGAAGGGAGTGCTTTGTCTTCTGAAGAGGCCACGCACTGAGTCTCCCAACCCTTTTTTCCTGCATTATTTTCATGAACCTCTCTTACACCTTGTGATGAAAGTTTCGATGGAAGGGTGCGGGACTCCCTGCACTTCTCAGAGAGCAGCGACGGACTGTCACAGCTCCCTCGTCCTGAGTCACTGTCAGTTTCCCTGGATGTCATTTTTATGTTTTTACCGGGGTGACCATTGTTGTGACCTTGCCTGAGTTGCTGATCCTCGTTGTCCTCCACCTCCAAATATTCTATCAGTAGTTCTTCACAGTCCGATGTTGGAGGGAAACCATGGCAACCAAGGGCAGTCAATAGTTCTTCAGACTTCCCTGTCTAAGGGCAAAATAAATATAAAGTTGATATTCTGTTGACTGCTGACCTGGAGGTTTACATATGACTAGAGCAACAGTGAAAATCTACATAGTTAATATGTCATTACTTGCATAGTTATATCATTAGACCTAAACTGAATCTCAACAGCTGGAGAAAATAGAGGAAAAGCTTTCCCTGAGTTCTCTCAGTGGAGAGGCAAAATCCCAGAATTCATGTTCCTACATGTGAGGACCTGGGAACTTGAGGGAAGGGTAGGATCTCATGGGTTTGGCAAGAAGGGGGAGCTCAGCTATGTCCTGTCTCTTCAGCATGACAGGAGATGGAGAGAGCACTCCATCCTCTTGCTGTGTGCCAGGGAACAGCTGCTGTGCCAAACCCTGCTCCACAACCCACTCCTGTCACTGCTGTGAGGCGCTAGTTTAAAGACTCTGTCTAGATGCTCAGCAGTATCAAACTGAAAGTTTTGCTTATTTTTGACATTAACTAAATTAAAGCTGTATCTTGATTATGGTAATTGATTTTACTAGTACAGAACTTGGTAAAATATGTAATGGTAAATTATTTTGTAGTTGTTGAGGTACTCACCTCCAACAGATGTGTATCTATGCCTTTTATCTTTGGTCCCGGAACTGGTGGTAGGATAAAGGCTATCATCCTAAAAGAAGGAGATCAAACACACAGCATAAAAGGACAGGCCCTATCTCTCTGTTCTCCCATTTTGCCCTAATGTGATGAATTTTCAGCCATTTCTCTGTATCTGATACCTTCCTGCTGGACCTGTTTCTGGTTTACCTTCTCAAGTCAGACAATTTACTGAGACAGGTATAGTTTATCCCTAGTTGTATTTAGAAGGAAGAGAGCAGAACAAAAGTAATTGTTACTAAACTGCAGAGGTAACACTACTAATATTCTTCTACTGTCCTTTTCCCCTTAACCTCCAGTCTTCTGAAACCACTGTAATTTTGTTAAATGGTCAAGACACAGCTGTCCGTTGCACAAAGCAGCAGAACTAGCAGGTCTCTATAGACAGGTCTGTCAGATCTCTAACTTATAGTTGATAAAAGAACATAAAAATCATAGGAAATCAAATATTTAAAATATTTCAATCAAATATCAATATGTTTCAACAAGTTTACGGAGACTTCCAGCTCTATACTGTCATGAAATTGATGACTTGCCTGTATCCTTTTAAAACCATTGTCCAGCTCATGATTAAACATATGAGAGATGATAAGACACCCACGATGATCCACACAATCATATCTTTTACTCTGTAGTCTGGGAAACAAACAAAATTATTTAAGGGCACATCTAAGATTTACATAGTAAGTATGCCAAAAAAAAGTCTCAAATGGCTTTTACTTTAAAAATGATCTTAACTGCCAAATTTGGTATTGAATCTAGCAGCCATTTCTAACATTAAGTTATCTCTATAACACTACTAACATCTGACAATTAATATGCTTTTTATTAATGGATTCAGTTGGGTTCAAACCTAGTTATGCCAATGCTATAGTCATTTCATTATCAAACATTTATCATATAATTAATTAAAAGGCTAGCAAAATGATCTACAACTAGATGGTATTAAGGATTTCTATTGTAATATCACGCTCTTTACATTCAGGTGTTTGAATTCATTACAGATAGACAGCAATTCAGGGTTGTTGTTCTGAAAGTCATGATTATTTCCTGTCTATGTGGTACTTTTAATGCAACTGTCAGTATTCTATTCATTAAAATCTACCATCCTGAGAACAAGTGAGGCAATAAAGAGAAAGGACAGGGTTAAATAGGCAAGGAAATTTATTCACCTTCTTAACTCCTAAAAGCAATGAAGGGGAGAGCTAACTGAGTAGGGTGCAGCAAAGGTGAGAATTCAGTTATCTTACCTGTCTTATGGAAACTAGGGGATGTCAATCTTCATGGCTGCTTTAGACAGCTAACAAAATATCACATGAACTTCACTGTTACACAGTTATTGAAAGGATGCTTGGCCACTCACCACTGGGGATCTGAATATACTTTTCTGAGCTCCATTCACTCCATGATCCATGGTGGTCTGGTTTGCAGTGAATCTGCACTATGTACTTCTTTCCCGGATTTAAACTAAACATTTTGTACTGTGTTTGCTGTCCAACAAAAATAGTCTGAAAAATGAATTTAAAATAATAAAATCCATGTAAAATTAACACATTTTGTTATGAAAATCACAGGTAATTTAAGGTCTTGATAATCAAATTGGGAATATGGGATGAATCTGGATGGCTTCATAGGGATTGTTACAGGAACACATAATAATGGTAAATCTATTTTTATTTCTATGGTTCACATTCTAAAATAATGCAGTGGGAATGCTGTTAATCACTGTCATACTGTGCAACTGAAACTAGCAGAAAAATCCATCAAGAGCCTGTAGCAAGTGTAGTAGTGGTAGAAATGCAATAGTGAGAGGAGACGGAAAACACAAGTATTGGTGATGAAAATGCAGACAGTGAAGGAGGAGTGTGGAAGGTGGTGAAACTGCACAGAGGGGGGAAGAGTAGACCTTATAGTGACCAAATTGCTGGGAATGATAGTGACAATGGGAAGGAAGGAGGAGATACAGAGATGGCTGGGAAATACTGCAGCAGACAAGGAAGGGATACAGACCAATGCCAATAGCTGGAGTCTTCAATTTGCTGCCCAGTTTGATTTGCACCTTCTGGGCAAAGACAGTTGTTTTTATGTGGTCAGAACAACTGTCTTTTTTTTTTTGGGGGGTACAAATGTAAATCATTTTACATAATGTTACTGAGCTTTGTGTTCCCAAGAAGTGCTTGTGGCTGAGAAAGTGGGAACTAACAAATTAAATAATATACCAATATAATTAATAATAGAATTATTGTAATTAAAAATATATTTCAGTGCCTTTTATTACATCATTGTGTACAACAGCATTTGAGATACCACAGTCTTCTCAGCAGAAAGCCACAGACTGTCCAAGCAGAGCTTTTGGAAAGGCTGAACATGTGCCTGTTTCATTACATTCAGGCATGGAACTTAGCTAACAAAATCTAATTGATCAGAAAACATCATCTAGCAAAAATCTGCAGTTTCCTCACCTCCCACTCCTCTCCTTCCTCAGGCTTTAGTCGCAGCTCATACTCCAGAGTAAGCCATCCAGATCTGACATCAGCCAGTGGGGGTGGGAACCATGTCAAGACCAGATAGGGTTTTCTATTGATTAGCTTTTTAAATTCTAGTGTTACATTCACAGGAGGATCTGGCTGAACTGTTAAAATAAAAGAACAGACACTAAGAGGCTACAAGACTTTTCCCTGCATCGTAGGAGGAGGCATAAAATAGCGCAGGTGGCAAGTTGCCACCTCCAGCGCGTCTAGTAACATAGAACTGGTGCTGCGATTCAGGAATCAAGAATTTACTGATGAAGTAGGACGGATTTATAAATTTGAAGTAACTGAAGAATAGTAAATAAGTTAGTTCATAATAAGATTTGCTATTTTCTATTATTATTTATTGCTCTTCTATGACATGTTTCAAAATCAGCAGAAATGAAGTTAATATTTACTGCTCTGTTACAGAAGTTGTATTGATCATGTTAACAGAGTTTTCATATATATTTAGGAGTGCTGGAATTATAGATTTAACTGTGAAAACCTTTATCTTTTATATCCAAAAAACGCACAGCATAACCCTTACATGCATAGGATATACTTTAAAATAAAACATAATAAAGAATTTATTTAAAAGTAAAACACAATAGCAATATTAAAGCCCCATCTATACTTCAAAAATAAAATAAAATGGAACTTGGCTTTTAGCCACAGTCAGGGTTGCAGCTATCCCAGTTCAGAGTACTAAAGTACCTGGATTTAGTGCATGTATTATTTTCCACTGTCTTATGTGAAGTTTCAGCAAGTAAGTAGTCATGACACGGAGGTAAAATTTTAAGCTTTTTCTCCAGGAGTACTTTTTCAATTGCTAGGCTCCCTGTGGACACACCATTGATAACAAACTGGATATCAGTGATATTATTCTTTCCATTAGGAAAAAAACCCTAAATACTTGCCCAGTCCCTCTGTGGAAAAGGTCTGAGAAAGGAGATTATCAGATACTGTAACAGAGAGCACTGATTTAGCAGCTCTTGGGTCTGAAGGAAAAGCAAATTTCAGGTAAGTCTCTTAGGTAATTAAATTTAAATATTATTAGTTAAGAGATCAATTTGATTTCAGTTTTTGGTACAGTAGAAAGGATTTTAGATGGATGATGATTCTTGACTGACAGAAATATGCAAACTTACATGGCTATCTGAAGGCAATTTTTTAAGCTTTTAGGATTTTTAGACATTTTTGGAAAATAAAATGCTACATTAAATTATTACAGAAGATGAGATCTTATTTGTTCTTATATGTTTTTAATTTAGGATTTTAATTCCATCTCATATACAATATTATATGCAAGTGTCAAAATTCATAATTTTGAATTAGTTGGGTTCCACTTAAAAACCTTTATTTATCTCTTACCTATGTAAGTGACATCCATTTAATGAGGATCAGAGCTGTTACTTCCCATTTCGTTAGTTGCCTTTACAGTAATATTGTATATAGTCCAGAAAGAGGTATGTTTTTTATCAAAGTAGCAAGAATTGGGGCCTGCAGTTCTGTAATCTGGGCATTCATAAATTTGTTCTTCTCTGAAATGAAAGAATAACAGAGATTAGGATACATACAGAATACAACACTTTGCTTACTTGGAGTTGAGTGTTCCTGAGGGCTGGATCAGGTTCTTCCTGCCAGGCCCTGTGAAGAACATTAGAAAACTGCCTTCATATGGAAGAGCCACTGGCTAATTCCAGAGCCTGTGGTAAGCTTCATTCCCCAGGATAAAAACTATGGAGCCTGGAGTGCTCGTGCTGCTGTGAGCACAGCAGCAGGCTGCTGAATCACAGCTCTCACTTTTCTAAATGCTGTTATCCACTGCATAGTGCTTACATGGTCCAAATGGCAAGTAGAAAGTAATTGCCAAAGCCTTCTAGCCCATGTATTGAAAACTGAGTGCTTTCAGTGTTCAAGTTTATGTTAATTCTGCCCAAGTCACAAGTTTGCCAACTAGTTTGTTTTTTTATCATCTTTTCCTCCTCCAAAAATCTATTTTCCACCCAATTTGTACCTGTTCAGTATTTTATTTGTGTTCCGGGTTCCTCTGAGAAGCAGAACAACAGATCAGAGTGGTGTGGATGGGAGCCTCACACTCTGCCCTGTCTGGCTGCACCAGTGTGTGTCTTTTCCCACGGGCTAAGGTCTGTCTTTTCTGCAGTTCAGCATATGGTTAGGTCAGTCCAAGGCAGAGCAGAGCTGGGATGAACTAAAATGTTCAGTTTACAGGTTCCCCAAAAATGAGCCATCTGGCAGTTTGAGGCACTAGATTGCCACAGTAGTAGTGAAGTATTCATGACCCGCAAATACTTGTTGAAAACAAAGCATTATCAGAAGATGAAAACATTTGGTCACTTTGGAAAGTCTTTTCTCGGGCTGTGTAGGCAAGTTGCTACAGGACTGCATACCTGTATCACAAACACTACTGCATGGTTGTTGCAGCATGACAGATTTCAAGGAAGTCTGTCCACACTAGAACAATTAATGGCAGTTTGAAGAAAAACTGACATTTAAAAGAGATCCAATTTCAACCTTAAGTATGTTGTTGCTATTCCAGCAAATGTCACTTGCATAAAAGCCTGAAGCTATTTTCTCTTCTCTGATAATTGTCTATGATGAATGAGCAAGTGGAAAAAGGCAAATCTTAAATGTGAAACCAATTAGACTTGATTTTCTAGATCCTTCTGATAAAACACCGAATAATTATCCTATTACCCTTCTTTGCTATAGAGCAAAGTATAGTTAGTAGGATGTCCTCCATCTAAACCAGGTTTCCACCAACAAGTAAAGGTTTCCTTTTCTGGAGAACGACATTTTATTATCGTAGGCTTTTCAGGAGGTGACTGTCCTGCAAGAAATACAGAAATTAAGTAATTAGTAGGTTTACAACCTTAATTTGTAAACCACTGCGAAGTGGAGCATAGGAGAATAAAAGGTTTTGCTTTGGTATTTCCTCCTACTTCCATTAGCTTCAGAAGCCTTTTCCACTGCAACTCT
>VWPW01011335.1:0-10932 GCA_013389825.1 Crypturellus undulatus | reverse complement strand
TTCTCCTCTGGGGTTTCTCATAACAGGGTCTCTCTCTCTCTTGGATTGAGTGGGGGTATCTCTCTGTGTCTCTCTCAAGGTCGGTGGGGGTGTCTCTCTCTCTCTCTCTCTCGGGGTGGGTAGGGGTGTCTGTGTGTGTCTCTCGGGGTGGGTGGGATTGTCTCTGTCTCTCTCTCTCTCTCGAGGTGGGTGGGGGTGTCTATCTCTCTCTCTGGGTGGGTAGGGGTGTCTCTCTGTGTGTATCTCTCACACTCGGGGTGGGTGGGATTGTCTCTCTATGTCTCTCTTTCTCTCTCTCTCTCTCTCTCGGGGTGGGTGGGGGTGTCTCTCTCTCGGGGCGGGTTGAGCTGTCTCTCTGTCTCTTCCTCTCTCTCTTTCGGGGTTCGTGGGGGTGTTTGTGTCTCTCTCTCTATCGGCATGGTGGGGGTGTCTCTCTCTCTCGGGTTGGGTGGGAGTGTCTCTCTGTCTCTCTGTCTTTCTCTCTCTCTCTCGCGCGCGCGGTTGGTGGGGGTGTCTCGCTCTATCTCTGTCTCGCTCTCGAGGTGGGTGGGGGTGTCTGTCTCCCGGGGTGGGTAGGGGTGTCTCTCCGTGTGTGTCTCTTACTCGGGGTGGGTGGGATTGTCTCTCTATGTCTCTCTCTCTCTCTCTCTCGGGGTGGGTGGGGTGTGTCTCTGTCTCTCTGTGTGTGTGTCTGTCTCTCTGTGTCTGTCTCTCTGTGCTTGTGTCTCTCTGTCTCTCTGTGCGTCTGTGTCTGTCTCTCTGTGCGTGTGTCTCTACGTGTGTCTGTGCGTGTGTTTTTCTGTCTCTGTCTCTCTGTCTCTCTGTGCGTGTTTCTGTCTGCGTGTCTCTGTCTCTCTGTCTCTCTGTGCGACTGTCTCTCTGTCCCTCTATCTCTCTGTGCGTCTGTTTCTGTCTCTCACTGCGCGTCTCTCTCTGTGCGTGTCTCTTTCTCTCTATCTCTCTGTGCATCTGTCTCTGTCTCTCTGTGCGTCTGTGTCTCTCTGCGTGTGTCTTTCTGTCTCTGTCTCTCTGTCTCTGACTCTCTGTGCATGTGTTTGTGCGTGTCTCTGTGCGTGTCTGTGTGCGTGTGTTTCTGTCTCTCTGTGCATGTATCTGTCTCTGTGTGTGTCTGTACATGTGTCTGTCTGTCTCTGCGTGTGTGTGTGCGTGTGTCTGTGCGTGTGTCTGTCTCTCTGTCTCTCTGTCCATATGTCTGTCTCTGTCTCTATGTGCATGTCTTTGTCTCTCTGTGCATCTGTATCTCTGTCTCTCTGTCTCTCTATGCATGTGTCTCTGTGCGTGTGTCTCTGCGTGTGTTTCTGTCTCTCTCTGCATGTCTGTATGCATGTGTCTGTCTCTGTGCGTGTGTCTCTGTGCGTGTGTCTGTGCGTGTGTCTGTCTGTCTGTCTCTCTGTTCGTGTGTCTCTGTGCCTGTCTGTCTCTCTGTTTGTGTGTCTCTATCTCTGTCTCTCTGTCTCTATGTCTCTGTGTGTGTGTCTCTGTCTCTGTCTCTCAATATCTCTCTATATGCCTCTATGTCTCCCTGTGCATGCGTCTCTCTGTATCTCTGTGCTTGTGTCTGTCTCTCTGTGCCTCTGTGCATGTCTGTGCATGTGTCTCTGTCTCTTTGTCTCTGTCTCTCTGTCCGTGTCTCTGTCTCTCTGTCTCTCTGTGCGTGTGCCTGTCTCTCTGTGCGTGTCTCTGTCTTTCTGTCTCTCTGTCTCTGTCTGTCTATGCATGTGTCTGTCTCTCTGTCTCTGTCTCTCTGTACGTGTGTCTTTGTCCCTCTGTGCGTCTGTATCTCTGTCTCTCTGTGCGTGTGTCTTTCTGTCTCTCTGTGCATGAGTCTCCGCGTGTGTTTCTGTCTCTCTGTGTGTGTCTGTCTCTGTGCGTGTCTGTCTCCTTCTCTCTGTCTCTCTCTGCATATGTCTGTCTCTGTGCGACAGTCTCTCTGTCTCTCTGTCTCTCTTTGCATCTGTCTCTGTCTTGCTGCGCGTCTCTGTTCGTCGGTCTCTATGTCTCTCTGTTCGTGTGTTTCTCTCTGTGCGTCTCTGCGTGTCTGTCTCTGCGTGTGTCTGTCTCTGTCTCTGTGTGTGTCTTTCTGTGTGTGTGTCTGTGTCTCTGTCTCTCTGTGTGTGTGTTTCTGTGCGTTTGTCTGTCTCTCTGTGCGTGTGTCTCTGTGCGTGTCTCTGTCTCTCTGTGCGTGTGTCTGTCTCCCTGTCTCTCTGTCTCTATGTCTCTCTGCGTCTTTCTCTCTTGCTCTCTGTCTCTCTCTGTACGTGTGTCTGTGCGTCTCTGTGCATGTCTGTCTCTGTCTCTCTGTGTGTGTCTTTGTCTCTCTGTCTCTGTGCTTGTATCTCTGTCTGTGCATGTCTGTGCATGTGTCTCAGTTTCTCTGTCTCTCTGTGCGTGTGTCTATCTGTCGCTCTGTGTGTGTATCTGTCTCTCTGTGCGTGTGTCTGTGCATGTGTCTGTCTGTGCGTGTGTCTCTGTGCGTGTGTCTGCGCGTGTCTCTGCGTTTCTCTGTCTGCCTCTCTGCGTGTGTCTGTGTCTGTCTCTCGGTCTCGCTGCGCATCTCTCGGTGCGTCTGTCTCTCTCCCTGTGTGTGTGTCTGTCTGTCTGTGTGTGTGTATGTGTCTCGGTCTCTGTGTGTGTGTCTCTGTATCTCTGTGTGTGTGTGTGTCTATCTCTCTGTATGTGTGTGTCCGTCTCTGTGTGTCTCTCTGTGTCTGTGTGTGTGTGTCTGTGTCCCCTTCTCTCCGTGGGTGTGTGTGTGTGTCTGTGTGTGTGTGTTTTTCTGTCTCTCTCTGTGTGTGTGTGTGTGCCTGTCTCTGTCTGTCTGTCGCTCTGACTCTGTGTGTGTGTGTGTGTCTGCCTGTCTGCGTGTGTGTGTCTGTCTCTGTGTGTTTGTGTGTCTCTCTGTCTGTCTCTCTGTGTGTCTCTGTCTCTCTTTCTGTCTCCCTGTGTGTGTGTGTGTCGGTCTCTCTGTGTGTGTCTTTGTCTCCCTGTGTGTGTTTGTCTGTGTGTGTGTCTGTGTGTGTGTGTCTGTGTGTGTGTGTGTGCGTGTGTGTGTGTGTCTGTCTCCCTGTTTGTGTGTCTGTCTATTTCTGTTTGTGTGTGTGTGTCTCTGTGTGTTTGTGTGTCTGTCTGTCTGTGTGTGTGTGTCTGTGTGTGTCTGTGTGTGTGTATGTGTCTCTGTATCTCTGTCTCTCTGTGTGTGTCTGTGTGTCTGTCTCTCTCTATCTGTGTCTGTCTATCTGTGTGTGTGTGTCTGTGTGTGTGTGTGTCTCTGTGTTTCTCTGTGTGTGTGTCTCTGTCTCTCTGCCTATCTGTCTCTCTGTGTGTCTCTGTCTCTCCGTCTGGCTGCGTTTGTCTGTGCGTCTGTCTCTCTCTCCGTCTCTCTCTCTCTCCGTCTCTGTCTCTCTTCGTCTCTCTCTGTCTCTCTGTGCATGTGTCTGTCTGTGTCTGCCTCTCTGTGCGTGTCTCTCTGTCTCTGTCTCTATGTCTCTGTGTGCGTGTGTCTGTCTCTGTGTGTGTGTGTCTTTGTCTCCCTGTGTGTGTTTGTCTGTGTGTGTGTCTGTGTGTCTGTGTGTGTGTGTGTCTCTGTCTCTTTCTCCGTATGTGTGTGTGTCTGTGTGTGTGTGTCTGCGTGTGTGTGTCTGTGTGTTTGTGTGTCTGTCTCTCTGTGTGTCTGTCTATCCCTGTGTGTGTGTCTCTGTCTCTGTGTGTGTGTGTCTGTCTCTGTCTCTCTCTGTGTGTGTCTGTCTATCTTTCTGTCTCCCTGTGTGTGTGTGTCAGTCTCTGTTTGTCTGTGTGTCTTTGTCTCCCTGTGTGTGTTTGTCTGTGCGTGTGTGTGTCTGTGTGTGTGTCTGTGTCTGTGTGTTTCTGTCTCTGTGTCTGTATGTGTGTCTGTGTGTCTGTCTGTCTCTGTGTGTGTCTCTGTCTCTGTCTTTCTCTGTATGTGTGTGTGTCTATGTTTGTAACTGTCTCTGTGTGTGTCTGTCACTGTGTGTGTGTCTGTGTGTGTCTGTGTGTGTGTCTGTGTGTTTGTCTGTCTCTTTGTGTGTGTCTGTGTGTGTGTGCATCTGTGTGCGTGTGTGTCTGTGTGTGTCTGTGTGTGTGTGTGTGTCTCTGTGTTTCTCTGTTTGTGTGAGTCTGTGTGTGTGTCTCTGTCTTTCTGCCTATCTGTCTCTGTGCGTCTCTGTCTCTCTGTCTGGCTGCGTGTCTCTGTGCGTCTGTCTGTCTGTGCATGTCTGTCTGTGTGTTTGTCTGTCTCTCCGTCTCTCTCTCTCTCCGTCTCTCTGTCTCTCTGTGCATGTGTCTCTGCGTGTGTCTGTGCGTGTGTCTGTCTGTGTCTGCCTCTCTGTGCGTGTGCCTCTGTCTCTCTGTCTCTATGTCTTTCTGTGCATGTGTCTCTGTCTCTCTGTCTCCCTGTCTCTCTGTCTCTATTTCTCTCTGCGTGTGTCTTTCTCTCTTTCTCTCTTGCTCTATGTCTTTCTCTGTGTCTCAGTCTCTGTGCGTGTGTCCCTCTGTGTGTCTCTGTCTCTATGTGCGTGTTTCTGTCTCTCTGTCTCTCTGTCTTTCTTTCTCTGTGAGTGGGTCTGTCTGTCTCTCTGTGCATGTCTGTCTCTCTGTGCATTAGTCTGTCTCTGTGCATGTGTCTCTGTCTCTCTGTAACTCTGTCTGTGTGTGTATCTGTCTCTCTGTGCGTGTGTCTCTGTGCATGTGTCTCTGTGTGTCTCTCTGTCTCTCTGTGCGTGTGTCTGCGTGTGTCTGTCTGTGCCTGTCTCTGTGCGTGTGTCTCTGTCTCTCTCTGTCTCTATGTCACTCTGCGTGTGTCTCTTTCTCTCTTGCTCTCTGTCTTTCTCTCTGTCTTTGTCTCTCTGTGCGTGTCTCTGTCTGTCTCTCTGTCTCGCTGCACATCTCTCTCTGTGCGTCTGTCTCTCTGTCTCTCTGTGCGTGTCTGTGCGTCTGTCTCTCTGTCTCTTTGTGCGTGTGTCTCTGTCTCTTTGTGCGTGTGTCTGTCTGTCTGTCTCTTTGTCCGTCTGTCTCTGTCTCTCTGTCTCGCTGCGCATCTCTCTGTGCGTCTGTCTCTCTGTCTCTCTGTGCGCGTGTGTGTGTCTGTCTGTGTCTCTGTGTGTGTGTCTGTCTGTATGTGTCTGTCTGTGTGTGTGTGTATCTGTCTCTGTGCGTGTGTGTGTGTGTGTCTGACTGTGTTTGTCTGTCTCTCTGTGTGTTTTTGTCTGTCTGTCTGTCTCTGTCTCTCTGTTCTTTGTGTGTGTGTGTCTGTGTGTGTGTATGTCTCTGTCTCTCTGTCTCTCAGTCTCTGTGTGTTTCTGTGTCTGTGTCTACCTGTCTGTGTGTGTGTGTGTGTCTGTTTCTCTGTCTCTCTGTGTGTGTCTCTGTCTCTCTGGGTGTGTGTCTTGGTCTCTCTGTGTGTGTTTATCTCTCTGTGTTTGTGCCTGCCTCTGTGTGTGTGTGTGTCTGTGTGTGTGTGTGTGTGTCTGTCTCTCTTTCTGTGTGTGTGTGTGTCTATCTCTGTGTTTTTGTGTCTCTGTCTCTGTTTGTGTGGGTGTCACTTTCTGTCTCGGTGTGTGTGTGTGTGTGTGTGTGTCTGTGTGTATATGAGTCTGTCTGTCCCTGTGTGTGTGTTTGTCTGTGTGTGTGTGTTTCTCTGACTCTCTGTCTCTGTGTGTGTGTGTCTGTCTGTCTCTCTGTCTTTCTGTGTGTGTGTGTGTGTCTGTGTGTATATGAGTCTGTCTGTCCCTGTGTGTGTGTTTGTCTGTGTGTGTGTGTCTCTCTCTCTCTCTGTCTGTGTGTGTGTGTGTCTGTCTCTCTGTGTTTGTGTGTGTCTGTCGCTCTGTGTGTGTGTCTGTCTCCGTCTGTCTCTGCGTGCGTGTGTGTCTCGGTGTGTGTGTCTGTCTCATTGTCTGTGTGGGTGTGTGTGTCTGTCTGTGTCTGTATCTGTCTCTGTGCGTGTGTGTCAGTCTAAATCTCTGTGTGTGTGTCTGTCACTGTGTGTGTGTGTCTGTGTGTGTGTGTCTGTGTCTGTCTCTGACTCTCTCTCTCTCTGTTTCCTTGTGTGTGTGTGTATGTCTCTGCCTCTGTGTGTGTGTGTGCCTGTCTGTATGTGTGTGTGTCTTTGTGTGTGTGTGTGTGTCTGTCTGTCTTTCTGTCTCTCTTTCTCTGTGTGTGTGTCTGTCGCTCTATGTGTGTGTCTGTGTCTGTGTGTGTGTGTGTCTGTCTCTGTGTGTGTGTGTGTCTTTCTCTCCATCTCTGTCTCTCTGTCTCTGTGTCTTTGTGTCTCTGTCTCTGTGTCTCTCTGTCCCCGTGTGTGTGTGTCTGTCTGTGTCTCTCTGTCTTTCTGTGTGTCTGTCTCTGTGTGTGTGTCTCTGTCTTTGTCTTTCTGTGTGTGTGTCTGTGTCTCTGTCTCTGTGTGTGTGTGTCTGTCTGTCTCTGTCTCTCTGTCTTTCTGTCTCTCTGTCTCTCTGTGTGTATGTCTTTCTCTCTGTCCCTCTGTGTGTGTCTCTGTGTGTTTGTGTCTCTCTGTCTCTGTGCGTGTGTGTGTCTCTGCCTCTCTGTCTCTCTGTCCCTGTCTCTTTGTGTGTGTGTGTATTTCTGTCTCTCTGTCTGTGTGTGTGTGTCTGTCTGTCTCTGTCTTTCTGTCTCTGTCCCTCTGTGTGTGTGTCTGTGTATCTGTGTGTGTGTGTGTGTCTGTCTCTGTTTGTCTCATTGTCTCTTTGTGTGTGTGTGTCTGTCTCTCTCTTTGTGTTTGTCTCTGTGTGTGTGTCTGTGTGTTTCTGTCTCTCTGTGTGTGTGTTTCTGTCTGTGTGTGTGCGTGTCTGTCTGTGTCTCTGTCTTTCTGTCGCTGTGTGTGTGTCTGTCGCTGTCTTTCTGTCTCTCTGTCTCTGTGTGTGTGTCTCTGCCTTTCTGTCTTTGTCTCTGTGTGTGTCTCTGTCTCTCTGTGTTTCTGTCTGTGTGTGTTTGTATTTCTGTCTCTGTTTGTGTGTCTGTCTGTGTGTGTGTGTCTGTTTCTGTGTGTGTGTCTGTGTCTGTGTGTCTGTGTGTGTGTGTGTGTGTGTCTGTCAATCTGTGTGTGTCTGTCTGTCACCGTGTGTGTGCGCCTCTGTCTGTCTCTGTGTGTGTGTTTGTTTCTCTGTATCTCTGTCTCACAGTCTGTGAGTGTGTGTCTGTCAGTATATTTTCTGTGTGTCTGTCTGTCTGTCTCTCTTTTTGTTTGTCTCTGTCTCTCTGTCCCTGTGTGTGTGTGTGTCTGTCTCTCTGTCTCTGTGTGTGTCTCTCTCTGTCTCTCTGTATGTGGGTCTTTGTCCCTCTGTGTGTGTGTGTCTGTCTGTGTGTTTGTGTCTGTGTGTGTGTGTGTCTTTGTCTCTGTCTGTGTGTGTGTGTCTCTCTGTCTTTCTTTGTGTGTGTATCTGTCTCTGTCTCTGTGTGTGTGTCTGTTTCTGTGTGTGTGTGACTGTGTGTGTGTCTGTGTGTGTCTGTGTCTCTGTGTGTGTCTCTATCTCTCTGTCTCTCTATGTGTGTCTGTCTCTCTGTGTTTGTGTGTCTCTGTCTGTCTCACTGTGTGTGTGTGTGTGTCTGTCTCTGTGTTTCTGTCAGTATTTTTTCTGTGTGTCTGTCTGTCTCTCTTTGTGTTTTTCTCTGTCTCTCTGTCCCTGTGTGTGTGTGTGTCTGTCTCTCTGTCTCTCTGTGTGTCTCTTTCTCTCTGTCTGTGTGTGTGTGTGTCTTTGTCCCTCTGTGTGTGTGCGTCTGTCTGTGTGTTTGTGTCTGTGTGTGTGTCTTTGTGTGTGTGTGTGTCTCTCTGTCCCTCTTTGTGTTTGTCTCTGTCTCTGTGTGTGTGTTTGTGTGTCTGTCTTTGTGTGTGTCTGTCTGTGTGTGTGTCTGTGTGTGTGTGTCTGTCTCTGTCTGTCTCTGCGTCTCTATCTCTGTCTCTCTCTCTGTCTATCTCTGTCTGTCTGTCTCTGTCCCCGTGTCTCCGTGTCTCTGTGTGTGTCTCTCTCTCTCTCCCTCTCTCTCTTTATGTGTCTGTGTCTGTCTCTCTGTCATCTGCCAGCTGAAGAGGATGTTTGGGTCCAGTATCCCACCGGCAGGTATCACCTCGTGAGTAGTTATCCACACTTTGCTCCTTTTATGTGCTTTCACCTGAATAAATGCTTGATGTAGTCACCTCGTTCTGTCATGATTATTGCTGAATCCCGAGCCCATCCAGAATATAATTGGCGACGAGGATGGGATTCAACAATTAAACAGTGGAACTCACGAGTGGAGTGCACAGCTAGGTGAGTTCGTGCCACTGGATAGGAATTTTGTTCGTGCTGTTTGTGTCTTTGGTCTTTATTGGCTATCGAAATAGTGGAACTCACTAGTAGGGTGCAAAGCTAGGTGAAGTTGTGCCACTTGATAGAAATTGTTTTTGTGCTGTTTATGTGCGTGGTCTTTATTGTGTGCGACGTGGTGGTTCTTTTTTGGGAGAGCTGCAGGCAGCACTGGCGACTGCAGGGAGGTTGTGCCTCCCAGGGAATTCCCTGAATGGGGGCCAGAACCATGGAATGCTCTGTGGGACCAATGGGAAACCTGCACCCAGGTACCTCCAGAACTATGGACCCAGAAGGACCCCATGGCAGTGTTACGGTATTGGGGTCGGTTTGTAGAGGCTGACCGTCCTAAGCACTCGGTTTGATTGGAACATGGGTCTATAGGTATAAGTGCCCTTTCCTTTTGCTCATGTAACACTTTTAAGTGAAAGCTACAGGAAGTGTCTAGAAAGTAGAGCAGCATGTTTTTCAGCTTTCTTTCTCTTGATCCAATTCATGCTCTCTTAATGGGGAATGCTCTTTTCTCTTCCTGTATTCAGCTTGTTAGCATTATCACTGGTTGAAAAAGAGTTTTCAGCAAAATCTTAGCCTTGACTTCATATTCTTATCCACTTGCAAAAAATATATATAATTTTATTGAAGCATTTTGCACTTATTACCCAACTGATTACACGGTTTAGCACAAACAGACTCAAGTTGAGCAAAATGACTGGTTTGGGACCTACCTGCTTTTCAGGCCTCCCTAGACACACTCTGCTGCCATCATCATCATTTTTTTTTCCCCTCTCCTCACTTTCCTGCCTTTGCATTCTTTATTACTCTTTCTTGAAGAGAAAGTCCTCTTATCTTGGCCAGCTATATGTTGAGTCTCTCATTTTCTCATTATTAGAGAAAAAAATGATAGGACCCAAGGTTGTTGATCTAATTCCTTTCAACTCCACACTCTGAGCTGCACACAACTACAGCCTAGGTCACACTCAGTGTTTCTGCAACACAGAATCACAGAATGGTTAAGGTTGGAAGGGACCTCTAGAGATCATCTCTCCAACCCCCCTGCACACGCAGGGTCACCTAGAGCACGTGGCACAGGACTGCATCCAAGCAGGTTTGTAAGATCTCCAGAGGAGACTCCACAACCTCTCTGGGCAGCCTGGTCCAGTGCTCTGTCACCCTCACTGTCAAGAAGTTCTTCCTTAAGTTCCTGTGGAACTTTTGGTGTTTCAGTTTGTGGCCATTACCTCTGGTTCTGTCAGTGACCACCAGTGAAAAGAGGCCAGCCCCATCCTCCTCACTGCCTCCCTTGAGGTATTTATATACACTGATCAGATCCCCTCTCAGCCTTCTCTTCTCCAGACTGAACAGCCCCAGCTCCCTCAGTCTCTCCTCACAGGGCAGATGTTCCAGGTTCGTGATCATCCTCGTAGCCCTGTGCTGGACTCTCTCCAGCAGCTCCACATCCTTCTTGTACTGGGGGTCCAGAACTGGACACAGTGATGTGGGGAGATATGGGACTGTGTATAGAGATGCTTGAGAATGTACAGGGGGGTATCTGTGACCGTTCTGTGACCCCGGAGCTGGAGCATTACACCTAAAGAGAAGACTCCAGAAGCCCGCAGGTGGGGGCCGGAGCTCCTGAAGGTGGGGACCGGAGCGATCTGCTCCGGCCAGATGTCCGCCCACCAACGGAGCTCCGCCAACCACCGAGGGTCGGGCAATTAGCATAAACCCCATCCCTTATCTCCCTCCTCCCTTTCTCCTCCCCCTTGGTTGTACTATATAAGTTCATGTATGTTCGAAATAAAGTTGGCGGTTGACCTTGACTTCCGTGAAGTCGTTATGTCAGCCGTCCCCGGACAGGTTGGTGCCATCCGGTACAGGGAGGCGTCCTTGGTGGGGTGTGGCACTCTCTATTCCAGGCGGCCTGACCCGACAGCGCCCTTCCTAACCTGAGGAGGAACCCGGGCCGGGAGGATGACATCAGCCGCTCCCCCCTCAGCGGACACAGGCCCAGGGGTGGTAAGAGGGGGCTCCCTGCCGGGGTGGTGGGAAGGTGTAAGAGCGGAGTGGCGCGGCGCGCTGGTATCGCGGACACGTCGGCAGGGTGGCGGCGGTCCTAGTTACATAGGGGGTTCGGGGCCCGGCCCGGCCGCGGGCGAGTGCAGCGCCCGCCAACAGAGTACTCCAGATGTGGCCTCACCAGGGCTGAGTAGAGGGGCAGGGTCACCTCCCTCGACCTGCTGGAGACACTCCTCTTAATGCACCTCAGGATCCCATTGGCCTTCTTGGCCACGAGGGCACACTGCTGCTTCATGGTCAACCTGTTGTCCACCATGACGCTCAGGTCCCTCTCTGCAGAGAGTCTCTTCTCTCCAGCAGGTCAGTCCTGTACTGGTGTCTGCGATTATTCATCCCTAGGTGCACTAACACTGATAGAGCCTCCGTCTGTGATGTTATGTCAGCTTTCTAGGTAAGAGAAAGGCTTCCCAATGTGCAAGTATTACTCTTTAGTAATAGGTGCTGCTGTAATATAGTTGTATGCAAACATAGCTCCATGCGCAGATTCAAGATGCTCACTTTCCATCACCTCATATAGGAC
>VWPW01011334.1:0-19806 GCA_013389825.1 Crypturellus undulatus | reverse complement strand
ATATATATATATATATATATATATATATATATATATATATATTTTACAAGCCCTGATAGCAGTTTTCTCCTTCCACATGTTTTGTAAACTCTGGATATTTGCACGAGCAGCCACTGCCTGCAGCAGGAGCAGAGCAGCATCCATCCAAGTAGCCCCATTTCCATGGCTATTATTCCACTCTGATTCCCAGGTTGGGAAAGAGCCGCACATATTCCCTGTCCCAAGCAAGACGCTCACCTGGGAGAGCAAGGGCAAGCCAAGGCTTCCTCCGTTGAGCTGGATCTGCTTCTCCAGGTGATAAAGCCACTGCTTCAGCTCCGACTCGGTAGGACAGAACACGATAAGGGGATTCAGCAAGGGACCTAGGCAAAAGTTACATAGGTCAATGCAAAAGTTGCACAGCTCAATGCAAAAGTTTCATGACATTTTCAGTTTCACTTTGGTAGTAAATATGCAGGGCCCAGTTCTGCTATGACGTTATTTGTGTATTGCTTCAGGTACATAAACTGTACCTGACAAATGAAAGCCGCTCCCACGCAGCCTTGAGAGAGGACCAAGCCCATGTCTTGTTGATTTTAATATTTCCAGTTATCATTAATTTAGCACTAGCAGAAAAGCCTCACACACCCTCGCGCACCATTATACACACGTCCAAGTGACGTTAATCGTTTCTGGCAGGCTGCAGAAGGCCTGTTTTGACTAATAATTTACCACTGATGTCATATTAAAACCTTACTTGGCGCACGCTCCATGAAATCTGACTTTTGCAGGAGTGGGAAATTCAGATACCAAGTACTGGATAAACATGATACTTTGCCCTTCAGTGAGTCTTTTCATCTCGTAATTTCAGCCTTGCTTATGAATATCAGATAATTAAGACTTTAAAACACCTCTGTATGGAGAAATACAGTAACACAAGACGCCTGCATGCCCAGTTAAGACTTAATCCCATCTACCATGTGGGTCTGGAGCACTCTCGTTTTCCCATGCCGTAGTTTCCCTGTCCTTGCGATGGAGATAAAGCAATTCCCTCCCTTAAAGGGCTTTCTCAGCTCTATATCTTTATTGGCTTATTAGCTGCTTCTGTCTACTTTGTGCTTTAACCTTGGGGCTTGGTGCTGCTGCAAGTCAGGAGTTTTATTCCTTCTCTTCATTCAAACGTGGTGCGTAGGGAGCAAATGACGGGGCAGAAGGACTGGGGTTGCAAGGAGCGGGTTGAAGAGCGAAGACGATTGGGATTAATAAATATTTTGTTCTGCTTAGAGGAGGCACTAACCTGTAATCCGGAAAGCGTGTTCCTCCGGGCCCTTCACGTTCGCAATTTCACACACGTTCAGCTCTTTCAAAGGCAGCAGCCCCTGCACAAGCAGAACCCGCCTCGTTATTATGGGGGCAGCCCAAAAATGCATCCAATGTCCCTGTCCCCCGGGGACCGACAGCCAAAGGACTGTGCTGGCAGCCTGCTGCCACGGTGCCAATGTTGGCTCCGAATGGAAATATTCCGGCCTCCCATGCAGGCTGCTGTCCAGAGGAGATTTAGCAGCTCCCTGGTTTCAGCGGGGCTGGCCCCGCTGGGAGCATCTGCCGCGTTCATCAAAGACCCCGGTGACAGTGACGGCGCCTGGGCACGAATCTGAGGAGAAATGGTCCTTCCTGCTCCCTTCCACCTCGAGCTCAGCATCCTCGGGAAGAGACCGGAGAGGCAGCAGCTTGTCCAGGGGCAGGCTCAGCAGCGGAGCCTCCTTGTCTTATCCCTGTCCTGCCCTCCTGGCACCCCCGTCTTGGCCCTTCTGTGGGACTCCCCGATGCTCCTGCCCCTGCGTGTCCTGGGGGACGTCCTACCTGGTAGGTGAGCCCGTTGGAGCCCATGGATTGGAAGTACAGGTAGGACTGAAACAGCTCCAGGTAGCAGTCGTTCACCTCCTGCGGAAAGGACAAACATCTTGGAGACCTCGGGGCATTTTCTTTTCCTCCACTTTGACACCTTAGACTGCTCTGAGTGCAGAAAAGTGACTTATCCTGGGGCCAAAATAACATTTCTGCTGCTGGATCTACCACTGCTAAGCATGGAAACACGGCCCCATTCCCTCGGGATGGGCAATTCCTGTGCACAGCGGGGACAGAAGGGTCATCCCAAACCTGGGAAGAGGGACAGCCACAAATGGCTTCCACAGCTCACCTGGCAGTGCTGGAATTTAAACTTGACCTTGGAGTAGTAGATGATTTTCCCCAGGTTCCTGACGACCGTTTTCCTGCGCCCCTTCTTGAACAGGCTGGGGAACCTTTGGTCCAAGTTTTCCTTCTGGTTTTCCTGGTTCTGAATATTCTGTAGCAAAAGCAGGAAAAGGAAATCAGAGGTGGTTGGAGGTGGGAACCTGCATGTCATGATGGTCCTGGAATGTCCCTTTCCTCCAAAGGAACCCAGGACACAGCCTGGGCTGTTCATTCCCGAGTCTCACACTGGACATTCCCAGCACATTGCTGGGAATTGCCCAGGAATATTTCCCCATTAGGCAGAGGAAATCCCGAAATAAGGGAGAGTTTCTGGGGTAGGAAAAAAAAGGAGATGCAAAAACAAATCTTGTGTTTAGGGTGTCCTCCTGGGTGCGGGTTTCCATTGAAGCCGTTGTTGCACGGGGGTTTTTCCAGGGAATTCACAGCGGTTCCGCAAGGGTCAAACGCTTCGGTGGAAAACGGCATTTCCAGGAAGGATCCCAGGGAGGGCTGCCAGGGCGTAGCAGGGATCGGGTGACATCCCAGCCAGGGACCCGGCCTCCGTGTGCCAACGGGACAGCTGCGCCAGCCTCTTATCCCGGGATAAACCAAGCGCTCGCGCCAGCTTCCATGGCTTGGGGAGGGCTCCTTGCTGCCCATCCCTTCCAGCTTGCTCCCAAATGTTACCGGGAACATCTGCAGTGGGAACATCCAGGGCAGTTCTCATAATGGCACTCACTTCCCAGCTTTCATGGTGCTTGCGGAATTCTCCTTATCCAAACGCTAACCTTCCCACTTGGGCTGCACTTGCACCAAATGCTCTTCCCACCCCAATCCCATCCCATTCCCGGCCATCCCGCTGGCTCCGAGGCGCTCGGGAGCCCGGCTCTCCTGCAGTGCCGGTGTCCAGACACGCTCTTCCTCCCTCTCGGATGCCTCATCCTCCAGGTAAGTTAATAATTAGGCTGCCCCAGTCCCAGACCCCGCTGACTCCGGGCTGAATCACCGGCCGGGGCAGCAGGAAGGGCTCAGCCTGCTGCCCCGGGGCTCCCGGAGCTGCTTTCCCGGGATAAAAGCAGCAAGTGGGATGTCTTGCCCTTTGGCACGTCCTTCCGCCTCCTTTTTTGCAAAGGGGCTTTGCGGAAGGCGGAGGTGGGAGCAAATGCACCCCGTGTGCCCGTGTTTCAAGGGGGAAACGAGAGGAAAAGGATTAAATCAGGGATTTCCCCAGGCCATGCAGGAACCTGCAGCCGAACCCCACGCGCTGCCTCAGTTTCCCTTGCTCCCACGTAGACCTTTTGCTACAAGGCACCTATATAGGATGGTGCAAGGGGCCCTAAGCTCCCNTTTTTTGCAAAGGGGCTTTGCGGAAGGCGGAGGTGGGAGCAAATGCACCCCGTGTGCCCGTGTTTCAAGGGGGAAACGAGAGGAAAAGGATTAAATCAGGGATTTCCCCAGGCCATGCAGGAACCTGCAGCCGAACCCCACGCGCTGCCTCAGTTTCCCTTGCTCCCACGTAGACCTTTTGCTACAAGGCACCTATATAGGATGGTGCAAGGGGCCCTAAGCTCCCTTGTTGCCCCTAGTCCACCCCAAGGTGCCCCAAGGGCTCCCCGTTTTCCCCCTTTTTTCCCCCGGCAGCCCTGGGCAAGGAGCCAAAGGGCCCCGGGCTGCTCCGTGCCCGGCACAGACCTGCCCTTCCTGCTCCCCTTCCCAGCGCTTCTTGCTAAAGCGCCGCCGGCTCCGGCTCATCCCAGCGTGGGAATGAATCACCCCCCTTTGAAGGCTCCCTATGATTTTTCCCTTCCTTTCCCAGCTGCCCAGGAACAAAAAAGAACCCGAAGCGGCGCAGGGAGCGTGCGGTATTCCCACCGCTGGGAATTCTGCAAACGGCACCTCCAGCCCCTCATCCAGCCCCATTTTTCCCTGGCTTGGGGAGGTGTGGATGAGGGGGGAATAATCGCTGGGAATGGCCCGGAGGGGCTGGGTTTGGACTTGCCTTTGCTGGAATATACTGCAGGATTTTGTCCGTGGTCGTGTCTCTCTCGCACCCTCCATCCGTGCCAAAGAAACTGGGCAACTTTTTCTTGCCGTCTTTCCTACGGAGGGGAGAGAAAAATGCAAAAACCACCAAACCAAACCCTGCTGCAAGCACAGATCCAGCCCAGTGCATAGGAAATTCTGCCCAGGAATAAGGAACCCGGGAAGCTACTTGGTCATGGGCTTTCTAATCATCCCAGGGCTCATAAACAGCTGGGGAAAACTGCAGCGGGTTTTGTGTTGCACTTGTTTTTCCTCGCCTTTTTTTCCCATGTCTTTGCATATCCAAGCGATAAGCCGGGCTCATCTGCGCCTGCAGCTCAGCCTAGGGCACGGATATCCCGGTGCAAAAAGTCCAGTCCCGTCGGATATTGCAAAGCCATCGAAAAACAGGTGGATTTGGGTCCCTCTACTGAGGTTCTCCTCCACAAAGACCCCAAAAATGGGTTTATTCCTCTTGGTGGTTTTCCCATCTCTTTCCCTCCACCCACTATCATATAGACAGAGTATTATATGGGGATTTGGGGCTTTCTTCCTAAAGTGCAAGGGATGAGAGTGCCGTTTTCTCCGCAGCCACCGGGACTTTGTTTTTGTGCTCAGTTGGTGCCACAACTCCGGGAGACAGGAATAAAATTTTAAAAAATTAACAATGAAAATAAGGAACTTCAGGCACCCTCGCTCTGTCAGTCCCGCAGAGGGAGGTTCTCCCTTTTAAAATGCACTGAATAAACTGAATGAAAAACTGCATTTTCCCCCGGGGGACACTCCTCCGGCTGTGGGATTTCTCCCCGGCGCTGGCAGTGAGCGGATTGTGGTGGGTGCTGCCCAATCCCAGTGAACCCAAGCGAATCCTAGCCGCGATTCCCGAGTTTCCCGGCTCGTTTCTGCGTGCGCTCCGCCAATATCCGTAGGTTTTTACTTACTCTTTCCGCAGGGAAGGCTTCCTGCCGAAGGAGCCCCGGAGCCTCCCGGGGGCCGGCGGGACGCAGGCCACGTTGCCCATCGCGGCGGCGGCTCCGGGAGCGCACGGAGCGGCCGGCGGAGCGAGCGCGTGTGCCGTGCGGACGCTCCCGCTTCCGCCTCCAGTGACTCCGGCGGGCGTGGGCTGGGAATAACCCGGCTTCCCCGGGCGCTGCCTCCGCCCCATGCAGAGCGGGACACGACGGAGCACCCGTGGCCGCGTAGGGACCGCAGCATCGCCGCAACGTTCGCTAACCGCAAGCGGGAACCNCCTCCAGTGACTCCGGCGGGCGTGGGCTGGGAATAACCCGGCTTCCCCGGGCGCTGCCTCCGCCCCGCGCCGCACGGAGCGGGACACGGAGCGCCCGCGGCCGCGTAGGGACCGCGGCATCGCCGCAACGTTCGCGGGAACCTGCAATAACTGCATTTGCAGCATTTATTTTTGCACAACTCCCATGCAGCTCAGCTGGGAGAAAAATAATATTAGAAAAAAGATAATATCAGAAAATCATTTCCGTAGTTATGGTATAAGCACTCTCCGAGCTGTTCAAACTGCTGCCGTTTGGAATATTTATTTTAGAGGAAGAATTAGCCTGAGTGATTGGAGGGGAAATGTAAGAAGGCACCTAAAATATAACAAGTAAAAGGGAAAGCAAGGAGTAAATAAATAGAGGGAAAATTAGGAATTGTGGATATTCGATAAAGAAAGGGCACTGAAGAAGTGCAAAACTACCAAAGATAAAGGTGCATATTTAAAAAAGTGTTTTAAAAACTTAAAAATGAAACTCAATGAAAAATAAAAACTTTAAAAACGAAAGCTACGCAGTATCCTACACAGTGAGATACAATCTCTTGCAGAGGGACTGGCCAGGGAGACCCAAAAGCTGCTGTCCCTGAGGACTGTGACAACTTATTTTGCAGGGGACTTTTAAAACCAGGAGAGGCTGTTTTTGCTAGAAGGTTTGAACCGACCAGGAGGTTGTTATGTGAAGTCTTATGGATGTTTTGGACTTGATCCTGTTGATTCCTTCTGGCCTTAAACTCTGTTTGTATTTACCACGTCTTGGAGCTGAAGCAGCAACAGAAGCAGCACCAAAAATGGCTGTAAAATAAATAAAAAAAAAAATCGCAGCGCAATAACCAAGATAGCAGTAAAAATATCAACATAACCCCAAATTGCTAACGTCGGATTAGGCAACACTTACCGGAGAGGGTGGCTGATAAAACAAGCCATAAAAATTGTCAAAGGCCTCCACACGCCTGACTCCTGCAACAGCCTCTGCAGCCTCATCCCCTTCCCGACCCGTGTGATTCATTAACCCGTCAGAGCTGAGCAGAGCGCAGGACATTCCCCTCGGGAGAAGCCGTATCCCAAACACCATCGTTTTTATGGCTTATGGTTGTTCCTTTTTTCTTTTTTTTTCAGGAAAAGGATGGTGAAATGGGCTCGGCTGTTGGTGAGGACCGGGATGGCCCTTGCGGAGCTTTGGGACCTGCTCCTGCCTGTGGACAAGATTCCCGTGACACCTGGAAGCTGCTTCCCGCCTGGATTTCAGCTCCAGCGCAGGGGGAGGCTCTCAGCAGCGCTGGAGGCCGGGACACCCCGTGAGTCCAAGCTACTTAACCAGGATTTAAGGCAGGGAGAGGTCCCTGTTGGCCCCTGGAGCCCCCGTTTCAAGCTGGTCTCATCCCCGTGGCCTCTTATTCCCCCCATCATCCTCGTCTTGCTCGTCCCTTCCCCCTGGTCACAGCCTTCCTGGGTCTAAAACACCCTGTTTTATACCAGGGAGAGGAGGAGAGACCCCCAAATACCACCACGCACATCCTCTCCTTGGAGACTCCTTCTCCAGCTCCGCAGAGCGATGGGAAGAACGGGGATGAGAAAGGAAGGATGCGCAGGGCAGGCTGTGGGATTCAGGAAAACATCTTTATTGTACACGTTGGCTTGTATTGCTTGTATCCCCTCCCCGACCCCCCGTAGTGCAAAAACTTCAGAGAAACCGAGTTTCACATAAATAACTTACAGAGAAACCAAAACGACGACGGTTTGACATGGAGGAGACCGGGTCCGCCCAGCAGCGAGGCCAAGGGAACCTCCCGCAGGACAGGGCAGCGGGTGGGATGTGACAACGCGCACGGAGCCACCGCCTGCGCGGGGACACGGAAAACTGCACGAGGGAAAATCCGGGGGGCAAAGACACCACTAATTCAACCGAGACAGTTGACGGTTCTCCTCCCTCCTGGGACAGGGTAGGACACACAGACACACACGGACGCGCACCCCTGGGCAAGGGGTTTGCAGCACCAGAAGCAATTCCAGCCCCGGGATGTGCTCCCAGGGCAGATGCTGACACCTTGTGTCCACACAGTGTGGTTTGGGGTGCTCCGGACCCCCCCAAGCTGCTGGGGATCCATTTCCCCCTTTTCTTTCCTTTTTATTTTGGTTCTCCATCACAGGAAAGCAGAAAGCACCTGCATAGTTAGGACATGGGAGCTCCCAGAGGGTCCCTCCTCCCCAGGCTGCTGCACAACAGGCTCGATGGTGGATATTGCTCAGATCCAACCTGGGGCAACCACAAAGCTGCTGATCTGCTCCCCCAGGAGGCAGAACCAGCTGTAAAGTTGTCTAAAATCGCAACTAGTGTCACTGCTCTTGTCCTCTGCTCCTGCCACCTCTCTAGGGGTTCCCTCCTGGCCTCTGCATCGTCCCCTCCTTATTGCACGGTGCTGCCTTCAGCCTCCGGCTGCTCCCTGCTGTCCTTATTCCCTCTTTTGGGAGAGGGAATGGAGGACATGGAAGGCTCAACACGTCCTGGCAATCAGCACCGTTTGCTGCCCGTGACTCAGGGTGATCCTCCTGCATGAGGACCCAAGAGCCAGGGGCATTTGGAACTTACTGCTTGATGGGGATCCAGCAGAACACTGAAATCCAGGGAAGGAAAGGATGGATGTGTCGCAAAGATGCAAGCAGGCACCCAAGAGAACCAAGAGGACACGTCAGGGCTGTCACAGCTGCTTGGAACCAAGCGGGGACTCACCGGAGCAGAGCCTGGACATCCACGGGGATGGATGTCCCTGCAACGCGCAGCAACGGGAGAGCCTTGGCAAGGGAGATGGGGACTAAAAGCCAATTTAAAATCTGCTCGGAAAGCCAATAAATAAATAAATAAATAAACAAACAAACAAACAAATAAATAAATACCTCCACAGGTCTGTGGGCAGACACAGGGCTGTGTGTCTCCAAACACACGGGTCTGAAAGCCCAGCCTGTGTGTTTGGAGAAGGGCAGATTTTGCAGAAGCAGGTGGAAATCTCGGGTGTCCAACTTGAGACACGGCACGTGAGTTTATAAAGCAAGATGGGCTTCTATCCAGGAGAAAGATTATAGTAAAAACGCTCTCAAGTTGGACACCCCATCTCTCCTTCAACTCTCCTTTTGCCTCCCTCCTTCCTCCCAAAAAAAGGAGGAAAAAAATCCCTCCACTTTGAAATATTTAGGCCAATAAAAACCGTGAAATCTGAGCACTGAAGGTAGGAAAGGGGAAGGAGTAGGGGAAAAAGGATAAAAGAATAAATTAGAAAAAGGTCTTTGCCATATTTCCAATGCCCAATTTTAACACTATGGACTCATTCCTCTATAATGGGGAGAACACCTGACGGTATCTCTTGGTTCAAGGCTCATCCACACACTCTACAGCACAGGCATTAAAAACACATCCAACGCCACCACCCACAAGGTCCCATGGCTCAGGTGGGTCTAGCAGTTGTGATTACAACCCTAATTGATTTAGATAATAGTTTAGCTTAGTTAATTAAAGTGGATGCTTAATTGCCAGGAAGTTGCTAATTGCAAATGGTCCCTTCTATGCTCTTTTCACCGTACATTTAGTACCTCACATAGGCACACACGCCCACACATCCATAGAGAACCCAACCATTGTTTCACCGACAATTAAAAAAATAATTGTACCTTTTTGCTGCCTTAAGTGCAGATGACACGGGGGACATCATGGGAGTGTAAAAAATAAATGGCTGTTAAGTCAATAATTTTTTTAAAAATTGCATTCGAATAAAATAAAATGTGGAAAGTGAGCAAATAATGCCAGGAACCCCCCTCATTTTCAAGGCTGGACTGTTCTTTAAGAACCAAGACCTTTCCATAAGCCCCGAACCTGCGATGCAGAGAGGGAAACAGCCGAGCGGCCGACCTTGAGCAAGTGAGCAAGTTCCTTCATCCCATCCCAACCGGCACGGATGAGATGGGATCATCCAGCTAGGGAAACGGAGGACGTTGCATTCTGCTTTATGTCCATCCCTTGCCTCCTCCAGGCCTTAGTTGGGCTTCTTTTGCTCGTTTGTTTTAAGGCATCGATTAGACACCATCGAGAACCGCGCGGGGCTCTCAGAGTCTTTAACAGTGCGCGAGGGACTCGGCGACGAGTTTGGCTACAGTGACATTCGGAGGAGCTCCCGTGCATTCCCAGCCCTGTCCTGGGCACGGGAACGGCATCCCACGTCCAGGGATGGCATCCGGAGCAACCTCCTGCGCTCGTCGGGAATCCAACGGGAATCCAAGCAGCAGCAATGGCAAAGTTGTCCCCTCCCCAGGGAAACTTGGGCCTTTGGGGCGAGCGGTGCGATGAGTCCCAACGGAGCCAAGGGCATCCCTAGAGCCTGGGAGAAGGGCCCTGCTTTGGGAAGCGCCTTCCCGACCACCGCGGGCACCGGGACGGCGACGGCCTCGCACTGGGGACGAAGACGGTGGCCGGTCCCATCGTTTCCCAACTAGAGCGACCGGCTGCCCCGCGCGGCGCCCGGCCAAGCGCCCCTGTCCCCCGGGGGCAAAGCGGGAGCGGATTGTTTGTCAAAGACTCGTCGAGGACACCGAGAGGGTGGGCGAGGACGGAGGCGGGAAGTTGAGCAGCTCCAGCACGGCCACGCCGACGCTGCTGCGGCGCGTGAACATGCACGAGGCGGCGACCCACTTGTTGGTGCGAGGGTTGTACTTCTCGATGGAGTTGAGGCTGGAGCTGCCGTCGTTGCCGCCCACCGCGTACAGCCACCCGTCCATGGCCACCAGGTCGTGGGTGCTCCTGCAAGGACCGTGCAGAGACCGCGGGGACGTGAGGCCAAACGCAGTGTTGGGTGCAGGGGAGCGCACAGGGACTGGCCGGAGTCGGACACCCCTCGGAAGGACGTGCCGGGCCACACAAATGCCCAGTGAAACCGAACGGGCTGGGATCCAAGAGGAAAAGCCAGCAGCAGAGCTCAAAACAGAGCATCGGATCTCATCTGACACCCCTTCCCACCACAGGAGCATCACTCCTAAATAGCATAGCAGTGCATAAATAGCAAACTATTTAGCATCAGAGTTAGCAAAACAGAGAGAAGCATTTTCTTATGTACTTATATGGGAAAACTTTCTGCAACCTGGGTTATAGAAGAAAAATTAATATCTTTTCCTCTCCATTAAAAAAAAATAAACATTCTCTGATGCAATTTATCAAAATAACTAAGCAGACATATCAGACTCCACCATTAATTTAAGTACTGGACATCAAATATAAGCCCTAGGAGCCTCAAATCCTTGGACTTCCAAGCACACATTCGCTCTCAGCCAAGAAACATCTACTTGGCCTCAGCCTGTTATCCTGCCCGGTCCCTTACAGCCACAGCGAGCGCTGAGGACAAATCCCTCCGCAGACAGAATGTCCCCAACGTGCCCTGACACACGTGTCATTTCCTCCTCGTTCACTGCAGAGGCGCAGGCTCCCCAGCAGCTCCGGAGGGTCGGGATGGAGGCGCTTACCTGCGGATGTTCATGGGCGCCACGCTCTCCCACGTGTTGCTTTTGGGGTTGTAGCGCTCGACGGAGTTAAGGCAGCTGGTGCCGTCGTTGCCGCCGGCCACGTAGAGCATCCCCTCCAGCACGGCCACCCCGGCGCTGCTCCGGCGGCTCAGCATGTTGGCGATGGGCGTCCACGTGTTGACCTGGGAAGGAGCAATGTCACTTTGTGAGCAACGCAGACGAGTCACTTGGCACTTCCCTGGGAGACTAAGCCTGATCTAGCAGCTCCTGGCACACCAGTCTTCCCCAAAAAAGCTTTTTTTTTTTTTGAGATCTCAGTTCCTTTTCTCCATCCAAAGGATTAGGGGCATTGGGGAAGTCAGGAGCAACCTTAGACAAGTGCTGCTATTAGCAGAAGCATTTAATTGCTAGCGCAGATTAGGGCGCTTGCAGCACATCTGGTTTCTCAGCCACAAACACTCAGGGGCAACTTGGCTTTCCAGCTCGGCTCTAGTCAGGCAACAGCATCCTGCCCGTGGAAGTCGCAAGCCTTCTCTTATCCCCTCAAAAATACAAAATCTGAGAGATTACAGTGTCATAAATGACAGAGAGGAGAATTCTGCTGCTGAAGCACAGGCATGCACACCAAGTCTTGCCAGTCACAAATTCCTACAGGACAGATTTTTCTTCCCACTTGCAGAAATGCCTTTGAGGCCACAGAATGTGGAATTCTGGGGCCCCCTCATTTCTGTGATTCCAGAATCACTTTCAACTAAACCAAAAATCAGAATTTGCAGGTGAAAAAACACCTCCCATGGGAAGAACTGCTGCTCCAAAAGAGACCTTGGCCAACAGGCTCCGGAAAGCACCGCTGCGGCTCACGGAACTCCTGCATGGAGACGTCCAGCCTGCTCCTGCAGCAGAGCTGTAGCCAATTCAGGTCTCTACGAGTCATGGTTGTGACTTTAGAGCTCACGGAAAACCTCTAAGAGATTCTCTATGATCTCTGAAGCACCCTGGTGTGGCCCTCTGCTTTCTATAGGACCCTTTCAGGCACTCATTGGATAGGGACAAGGAAGAAGGTTATCTTGCATTTTATCTTTTATCTTGCATTTACCTGGGGCTCATACTTTTCTACTGTGGCTAGGTGGGATGAGCTGTCGTAGCCCCCAACAGCATAGAGGTTGCCATCTGCAAAAGCAATCACATTGGTTAGGCACCGAGCAAAGCTGCCGAGCCCGCACGGCCTCCCACGCGGTACCGGCTCAACCACGGTGCAGGAGAAGCAAGGGAAGGTGACAAGGGACACGGCAGGTAGAGGCTGAGAAGGGACCTCTGCGTCAGCACCGAGCTGACATCGGAGCAGGGCAGGGGGACACTGCACAGTGTCACCAGGCACGGGCTGGGGGAAGCAGTGTCCTGCTCTGGCACCCCACACAGGTCCAGCTCCAGATGGGGAGAGGTCCTTACGTCAACCCATATCTGCACTGGACAACCAGGTGGCCAGTTCTCACACCGTATCCTCCTCAAGGCCAAAATTCAGCCAGCATGGTCAGGAAACAGGCCAGCATTGCATTTAATATTGTGGCATAGGGGCAATTTTGACTCTGCACAACTACTTGGATTATCCCTTTCACAACAGAGGAGTAACAAGGTTTTCTCTTCCCTTCCAGGGATGGAACATCATCCCCAGCCAGCCCTCTTGCTCCAGTGTAGAAAGGAGCACAGAGCCCCTGAGGAGGAGGGCACTGGATTGGATTGGAGGGCAATGGGGAGGAGGGCATTGGATCCCTTGGGGAATTGCCTCCAGAATGTAATGAAATCAACAGTTAGTGAGTTTTAGGAGGAAGGCAAGGGCAGAGAGCAGGTCAGGACATCGCACAGGGATAGCCGGGCTACCTGGACCTAAGCTAGGGAATCTGATGGGGAAGGGGCAGGAACTGGGACAGAAAAACCTCCAAAGGCACCATTAGAAATGCAAGGGATGGGCAGCACAGAAGTCAGTCAGGTCCCTCGTGCCATCACCCACCTAATGTCGCCACCCGGACATATCGTCTCCTGGTGCTCATGGCAGCGATGGACGTCCAGGTGCCTGTGAGAGGGTCGTATCGCTCGGCACTGCAGTGACAAGGGACAGAGGGAAACAGTGTGTGACCTTAACAAAGCCCAAGTCAAAGCTTTTGACACAGGTCCTCATGGGCAGCTCCCAAGGAAGCTGCTTCAGACAGAGAAATCGAGAAGGAATGCACGAGTAACGTGTTTTATTGTGACACATGGCTACAAAATATTATTTTCCCCTTTGCCTAAGCTAAAGACACTGAGATCCTGCCTAGGATGGGGAAAACGGAGAGTCGGATTGCAATAAATCTGTTCTGGGGTCAGTCCCTCAAACAGCAGCAGGTCTTACGGACACCCCAGGCACCCAATAAAGTGAATTTAAGAGTAGGGGACCATGTAGCAAGGCCATCCCCTACCTGTTCAGACACGAGGCTCCATCGTAGCCTCCAGCTGCATAGAGCAGCCCGTGCAGTGCTGCTACGCCCAGGCAGCTCCTCCTGGTGCCCATGGAGACCTCGGGCTGCCACGAGTTGGTGACAGGGTCGTAGGACTCCACTGTGGCCAAGTCTGATGTCCCATCATATCTGTGGGGAAAAACAAAAAGAAAACCTGTAAAAGCTGAGGAGTTTGGGTTGCTGCGAGGCTGTGAGCTGGTCTCAGGGCTTAAGAAGAGGCCAAGGGCCAGGTGGGCAGAGTCTGGCTTGGGTCAATATCACTGTCCCCTGAGCCCAGTCCCTCCTGGGTTAGGTGCCCCAAGGCACACGCAGCCCATCCAGAGCCCTTAGGTGAGTTTTCCTGCTGTCCTGAAAGGAAACCAGGTCTCAGAGGGTCCTGCACACTGCATCAGAGGTGGGCTGGGATGAGCAGGCTCTTAACCTGCAGCAAAAGTTGGGGCAAACAGGGAAATAGCAGGTGTCTAGGATGCAGCCCCAGCAGAGCCACCAACCCACCGCGCTGGGCAGCTGGGGCAGGAAAGCAGCTTCCAGCTGCTGCTCTTTCTGCTGCAGAGCTCAGGGATGTCTGATCTCTCCATGAAGGCGGTTCTGTAGCCTCTATCTGCTATCGGAGTGGCTTTTTGCCATCCTCACGCCCAGCTTTGCTCCAAGGCCGCCTGCGCCCGGCTGCCTCCTTACCCGCCCACGGCATACAGCTTGTTCCCAATGGCAGCAACGCCCACTCTGGCCCTGCGAGTTGACATGGAGGCCACCATGTGCCAGCGGTCCGTCCGCGTGTCATAAGCCTCACAGTCCCCGTGGATGGCGAATAGGCTCCCCCCACCTGCACAGGGGACGGCAAACAGAGCACAGGACAGGCCGGAGGCCCCGGGAAGCAGGGAACGCGGCGGGGAGAGCAGGGGTCTTACCCACGGCAAAGAGCACGGTGCTGGCTCCCTCGCAGCGCCGCGGCCTCGTGCGGCTGTTGCTGAGGACTCCCCGCTGCTCGGGCATGAGGTGGTACTTGAGGGCTTCGATGAGCAGGTCCTTGCACTCCGAGTGGTGCCGCACCAGCAGCTCCGTGTCCACGTTGCTCATGAGGAAGTCGCGGCTCAGCAAGGGGAGTCGCACGCACTTCATGAGCTGAGGGCAGAGTGGCCGTGTCCCACAGGGTTTTGTGACCCCCTACAAGCCTTGGGGACCTTGCTGAGGCCGGTCCGCGTGAAGATGCCACAGGGGTGGCAAAGGGCAGCCCGGCGCATCCAGCAGGAATCCGACCTTAAGATCTCTGCACAGCCAGAAGCCCTCAGCCTGGCAGTGCCACCACCTAAGGGGACTAGATGTGACACGACAGGGACCAGCTGTCCCTTCCTCCGGCCACAGTGCAGCTTCTCCAGCCCTGTATCCACCCAGAGCAGTGGGAGCTGGTGGGGTGGCATAAGGCCACCTTCCCCAGCGGGCTCACCCTGGGGACGTGCTGCCTTCTGCTGTCCACGTCGTGCTTGACCCAGCTGAGCACAGCCCGATACACCTCCTCCTCCGACGGCACGTTGAGGCTGTCGCTGGAAATGAGGTCCAGCACCTGCAGAGGGAGATGGAGGGGGCAGATGTCACAGCCTGGGAGCAAAGGGCACATTTGTACACGCGCCTGAGGAACCCAACAGCACTGGAAAACTGCTGGTTGAGGGGATAACTCTGCCCTAGGTGCTCGCTCGTGGTTCCTGCCTCTGTCAGAAGCTGCTGCATCGCTGACGCTTCCAATAAACATCAGTGAGATCAGGCGGATGCCTGGGCTGATGCGCTAGCGTCTCGCTTCAGTATTTCGTGGCATGGAGCCAGGGGCCTTGGCTGTCCCCACCACACTGACTTCACCTGGCGAGGACAGCAGTGGTGGAGCAGGTGGGGACACGTGCCCATCTCCCTGTCACACATGAAGCTGCCCCTGAAAAGATGGGAAGTGTCTGCACCCACATAAGGGACCACAGGGAGCTCAGTGATGAAGAGTATGGGCTGGCGGGTGCAAGTGCCCACTGAGCATCTCCCTGCAGGCAGCACCGAGCCAGGGGCCACTCCAGCACCAAAAAGCAGTAGGAAACATTAGCTTTGAATTAAACATCGCAGCTACATGCCCAGAACAACCAGGCCTGCCTGGAGAACACAGGTGAACCTGCCAGCTCCCTGGCAGCTCACTCCTTAGCCAGTGATCCTAGGGAGAGAGCGGGATGTTCATATGATAGGCAATAATTCTCCCTACCACATTCCCATCCCTATTACACAGCAGATTAAGCTCTCTGCTGACAGCATTCCCCGTATTTTCTCCCCATCCAACAAAGGGAACGAAGCGACAGCATCCACGTGCAGTTTTCCTGCCAAGCTCTGTCTCAGTGCAGGTTCCCGGGGCTCTCGACTGCTCCTTCCAGGGCAGAGCACAAAAAGCCTTGCCAAGACCTGCCTGTCCATCCCCACCAGCTGCCTCACCTGCTTGAGGGGCAGCAGCATGAACTCCTCCGTCTTGGACACCTCCACGAAGTGCTGGAGGACGTACTTGTGCGCGGACTTGAGCAGGTCGCTGCAGGAGTGCGTGTCGGCGAAGCCGCGGATGCCCAGGCAGTTGGACGGGTCGAGCTGGCTGAGGAGGAACTTGCAGCACGCGTCCCGCACGCCGTTGAGCTGCAGCAGGCTGGCGGCGGGCAGGAGAGTCTGGCAAGCGGAAAAGAACAGGGAAAAGGGGAATTTCCAGAGCAAAAAAATACCCCGCAAAACACTTTCAAGTTGATCCCCCTGCAAGTCAACAGCGGAACAGGCTCATGGAGCACCTTCATGCAGACAAGCACATAAAGGACAAAACACTCTTTGCTTCCAACAGGACTAAGCTTAAGAGCTAGGAGAGACATCCATACCCCCCCACATAAGGCCAAGAGAAACAGCAGAAGAACTGCAGATGTCCAGGACCAGACATGGCCATCACAGAGTGCTTGGAGCAGCTGTTCCCAACCACAGCGTTTGCAGGAGCCACATCCCAGGAATCGGGGAAGCAGATAAACTCCCTGCCCGCTGCAAAATGCACGTGTCGTCACAGAGGGCCAGCTCGGAGTCCAGCGCAGAGGGAGCCCCCAGGGGACTCGTGTGTCTCGTACAGGATGGCTTTGTGGAGAAGAGAGATTTGGGAGGGCTCCTACCTGCACATTCCCCTCGCCCACCACAATCTCGGCTGTGTAAGCGTATTGCACCAGCTGCTCCAAAGCCTGTGGGTCAATATCGTGCAGCGTCACATGGGTCTGGCGGCTCTCACTCATCTCATCTGGGACAACACAGATACGAGACATGAAGGAAGCCCCGCAGCAGGAGCGCTCACCCGCAGGAAGCCTCAGCTGTGCCCGGCACAGGCCACATCCTCCTCCAGGGCCCGGCCGAGGAAGGTGTCCCACAGCAAGGAGCAGCGGCAGGGAGCTCTAGGGAACGGGCTCCGTGTCGGCAGGACGGACATCGAGATACCTGTGCAGGGGGTTACGAGCAAAGGGCTTCATGGAAGGGCCGCACGCGAGGAAAACTTCCAAACTTGCCCACCGAGACCGTAGACAGGCACGGTATTCCATAGGGAAGGGCAGCAGGAAGGCGGAGAGGGAAAGTTTGCAGGGAGGAGAGGGTTTAAGAGCGGGAATACGCCAGGCATGGGGAAAAGAGGATGCTACTTGCTTGTGAACATGGCGTGGAAGTAGGGGCTGCACGAGGCCAGCACCACCTTGTGCGCCTTGATCTCCTTGGGCCCCACGTGGAGCACGATGTCGCAGAGCAGCCCGCGCTGCCGCATGCGGTTCATGCACACGAAGGCGTCGTGGTAGTGCCTCTTGGAGTTGTGCGAGACGCTGTGGCCGTCGCGGTTGAGGAGCTGCACGCCGCCTTCCATGGCCGCGGGCAGGCGGGGGGCTCTCCCCTCTCTGCGTCACTGTTATGGGGAGAAAACAGAGGATTAAACGGGTAGGAAGGAGCTCAAATCCCAAGGGGAGGCATGGGGGGGGTCTCCCCTCGAGNGGGGAGGCATGGGGGGGGTCTCCCCTCGAGCGGAGCTCGAGGGGAGACCCCCCCCATGCCTCCCCTTGGGGTTGCACTTTCTCCAAGTCGGGATAACATTGGGCATCTTGGTGGCATCCACAGAGCAAACGCAACACTCGGACCAAGAAATACGACAACTCATATTAGCCTAAGCAAAAAAATAACCAGGGAATCCCATTCTCAAAGAGGCAAGAGCGTTTTTTAAGTGTTGGCTCTTCTCTTCCAGCTCCAAGATGCCAGAGGGTCTGTAACACATTTGTCATCTTCTCTGCGCCCAAACAGGTCAACCCTAAAGAGCTGGGCAGCCCCAGTGGGGATCTCTGCAGACCTGGACTTTTCAGGCCTCTTTCTGAGCATTAATGGGTACAAGTGCACAGAAATACACAGCCAAACCACCCTTCCACTCCGCAGAGTGCAGGGAAGGGGACAGGAGCATAAAACAGGCCAATTTGCAAGAAAAAAACAATAAAAGAAAATCAACACAAGGTACGAGGTTGTGCAAAGATGCTTTCTCTTTCCACGCCATGTGCATCTCAGCTGCTCGCTGTGTTTTGAAAGGCGTTTGGCACCCTGGTTGGTAGCAGCAGCCAAAGGAAAAGTGGGGGAGTGAGGAGGGAATGAGCAAGCGACAGGAGGAGGAAGGGGAGGGAGCAGGAAAAAAGAGGCAGCTTAAAGAAAATAAAACAAAGGGAAAAAAAAAGAAAAAGAAAAGATAAAATAAATAAAAATAAAACCGAGCCTGCAGGTGGCACTTGAGGCCCCCGCATTCCCGCAGCGGGAGAATCCCCATGTTCCCCAACACCTACACAGTGCCAGCCAGGCTCAGCCTAAAAATAGGAGCCCAGTGTGATTGCAGCCATCTATTCAATTTTAAGTAGTAGTTGTAGCACCTAGGAGAGTCAGGGGGAGGGAAAAAGATGAATAAACAGCTTTCCCGAGCGGGAGAGAGGCCTGCAATGCCCTCTCCTGTTTGCATCATCACGAGTCAAGCGAGATTCCTCACGGGGACCTAACAGGAGCGAAGGCTGCTGAGGTTTTCCAGCAAGAAAAGTGGGAAATCACTGTGCCCTCCAAAGGGGAGAAGATGCCACAGGGTGGCTGTTCTTTTCCCTCAGCTTGTCGGAAAGCTGCAGAATTCCTAGAGCACCCTAGGCAGGTTAATTACATTAATTAACATCTGCAGACAGCATCATGTGAGAGGTGCCTGCATGCAGGCAGTTTATAACTATTAGCATCCCCACCTGGGCTCCAGAGCTCAATTCCCAGGCTTGGTTCAGTGCAGAGAACAGGCTCCGCTTACCCTCCTTCATCCCCATCCCTAGCTGCAAGGCCGAGGGTTTTCCTGGTTCACGGAGCTGTTTTACCTTTTTAATATGCTACTGGGCATACTCGTCCCCATCAGCATTTTAGTCATGCCGAGCTCGGATCGAGAGCGCTCCCGCCGCCCTCCGGAGCAAGGGATGGAGCTCCGGGCTCAGCAGAGCAGCAGGCTGTAACTGGGGCGATGCAGGACAAGATAAGTAGGGAGACAGCGGGATTGATCTCGCTGTGCTGGATACCAGGGAACGCAGCGGCCCCGGCTGCGAGCGGAGAGACGCGGAGGGCACCGGAGGCTCAAGGTTACTGCGATGCCGCTGCATCCGCTACAGCGATTCGGCACATTCCCAAAGAGGGTCCGGCATCCCGGGCTCTCTTCCCAGCCCTGCCACTGAGTCACTGCACAATTTGGGGCCGGAATAAGCGCAGAGAGCGGCTGGGATGACATTAGTTTTCCTTGCAAAGCATCCAAACAGAGAAACACAACCCACGAGCATCTTAGGGCATCCCAATGGCACCCTCCTTGCTGCCATCCCAGCCCTGCAGCCGCGTGGGTTCCGAGGGCACCTCGGAGAACTTCCAAACCTTCCTTCCCAGGAAACAAAGGTCTGTGAACCCTGCTAAGAGATAATTAACGGGCAGAAGCGCCTGGACCACAGGAGACAGTAAAGCAGTGTCCAGAGCTCCAGGAAATACAAGCCTGGTTTTGTGGAGCATGCAGCAGCGTGAGCGCACGTGCTGCGCATCAGCTATCATGGATGCAGCGGCTGATTTATAACAACTCTTAGGTTATGGCAAAAAAAAAGAGAAAAAAAAAAATAAGGCATTTGTTTGGCTCCTCTGCGACCAAGCATGGCCATGCATAACAGCTCTGTTAATTAATGCAAATGATCCCTGCCCAAAGGGACGTCTGTTCTCGCTGCATAAAAAAAAAAAAAAAAA
>VWPW01011333.1:72845-85713 GCA_013389825.1 Crypturellus undulatus | reverse complement strand
TTTTTTTTTTTTTTTTTTTTTATTCTGAAACCAGAATATCCTGTCTGTATTAAGACGTATTTTTTTCTGTGTCTGTAATTTGTTTTGTGTCAAGTATCTTTATGTGACCCAATCTATTTAGACTTGATACGTAACTTTTTAATTAGTTTATCATTAAGTTATATTTGGGCTGCTGCAAATTTGTTTCAGGTAGCTAGATTTATTGTTCTTTGTACTGATAGATATTTCTTGGAAAGGTGAGGAGGAAGGAGCTCAGGAGTTTAGCTCTATCCCTAAGATATTAGTCACGTATAGTCCATTTGCTGATTTGCAGTTTGCAATAAAATACACTGGCATTAATATGTAGATGTCAGTGCAGACATGTAGAATTACTGCAGTGGTCTTCAGCACAAGATGTCTGTAGAGGTAATGTATGTGCCTAGTCAAGGAGACACAACTGTTAGTGTGTTTGTGCATTGAGGGGAATGCAGCCCCTCACCATAAAGCTTATTTATAAGGAGCTCTCCAGCCTCTAGATGACACTGTGTACCAAACCCTCCGCTCATCTCTGAGCCAGCAGTTGCAGTCCCTCTCCGCTTCCCTTCCCCGTGAAATTAAGGGTGATTGCTGTCCGTTTAGAATAAATGCTCGCAGTCCTGAATGAAGTAAACAGAAGAACTTTACTATTATTAAAAACACCAGAAGATATGAAAGAGTAAGACTCAAAATATAAAAGAATGCAGCGAGACACAGCGGATAGTTTCTAGTGGAATGCCAGTTTTTAGCTATATTAGCAAATGGAGGAGTGCAGTAATTCATGCTTTGGTTGACATTTCTCCACGATGTCTGGGACTGTAGCTAGAGAGAAGGCTCTCCAGCTTTTCTGTTTTCCAATGCACGTTTACAGCCTGGCTTTAAAAGAATTACTTTGAGCCAAATGCTGGCATTCAGGAGCAAAATCTATGTGTAAATATTCAAAGCTCCTATTGAAAACAGGTGGGTTTGGGAGGATTGTTTTTTATTTATTTCCTTTCCCCTGAGCTACTTGCTGAGTAAAAAGTAAAAACCAAAATAAATAAAAAATCTAAGCTTTTTGTGTGGAATTTCTGTGTCTAGCTCACAGTAATAGCGATGCTTCCTCACTGCATTAAAGAAGCAATTCCATGCAGTATTAGGACTGCTGCTTTGCACTCACTTGACAGTTGTATCTGACAGAGATGTTGTCAGAGATCTATCTGACAAGAGATGTTGTATCTGACAGAGATACTTGTCTAAAGTATGGTTTGGCAATCTAGTGGTTAGGCTAAATCTTTACACCAGCAAGCTTGTGCAACTGTGCAACAGCAACTGTGGGTCTTTGTAGTAATTCTCACATCTTCTGTGAGGGACGATAAGGAGGAGGAGAACAGCAATAGACAGGAAAGAATGGTACTTCTGAACCTGAGAAAACAGACCAGATGAGGAATGATGAATCAGTGTGTAGTGTAGGGATTGGTGTGTAATGTAGGTTTGGATCATGTAAAGTTACAGTACTACTTTATAGAAAGGGTGACAGAGCACTGGAATAAGTTGCCAAGAGAGGTTGTGGAACCTCCTTCCCTAGAGATCTACAAATCCCACTTGGACGCAATCCTGGGCTCTAGGTGACCCTGCGTGTGCAGCAGGGTTGGACTAGATGATATCTAGAGATCCCTTCCAACCTTAAGCATTCTATGATTCTATGATTTTTCAAGAAAATTAAAGTGTAGAAACTTAATTTTACCAGCAGTAGATTTATGAGGGGAACTAGTAGGTCTCATCCCTTCCTCTCTTTAAAAGCTAGCTGGAGTAAAAGAAATACCTCAGGCTGTATGACACTTGCAAAATGATACAGCTGCACTCCCTTAACCCAAATTAAAGTTGTATCTACCCTGAGATTGAATGATAACACACTTTAAGAGAGACTTTCAATCTGTGTTGAGAGGGGGAGGATACTCTGATTGGTCATGCCATTGAGAGTTTGTAGGTGGTGAGAAACAAGAAGCTAAGCATCATATTGGTGGGCTTCTGCAGGCTTGCAAAAACAGAGTTGTAGTACTGCCTTGCATCCAGATTCAAGTGCTTTTGCTGAAATGGAAAGCCGTAGTTCTCTATGAGAACAGGCAAGAGTTGAGCTTTTAAATTATCCTAGTGAGTACAGTACATTTATTTTTTATAGTACAGTACATTTTATTTTACAGTACAGTGTATTTAGTTGTGATGTGATTTTAGTTGCTCCTTCTAATTTTCTTTCTTGAATGGCATAGTGTTTTAAGGCAACATATGGGAAAACAGTGGTCTTTAAGATGGTCTATATATATTAAATTCATTACAGCAAAATACAAAATTACAAATTGGATAAGAATATGTTAGGTTTTACAGTGGGCTGTGACTCAGAAATGATTTGTTGACTGATGAGTCAAACAGTGATTCTGGTTCCAAAATCATTGAAATTTTGAACTTTCCATTTGTTTAAATCTATCTTCAATGATAAGGAATGTGAGGGAATCAAAAGTTTAGACAGCTAGGAAGAAATGTGATTTTTTTGAAACATATCAGTAGAATCAGGTAAGGAAACACCTGGGAGATTTTGAAAATGTGAACACATCCTAATCAACAGATCTGGATGATATAGATTTTATGATACTAAGGGAGCAGTGGGTGTGCAGCACTATTTGTAAGGCATTTCAACTGGTTGCAAAAAACTGGGGCAGTATGGTAGGACTTAAAAGATAAAATGCAAATAAAAATGGAAATGCTAAGATACTTTTTGATATTTTCCTTTGAGTTTGATCAATATTTTTCACTTCATTCCTCAACAATTATTAAACAAAAATGGATAAATCAGATAAAAAGACTTGGAGCAAAAGATTAATATTGTTTCCTAAAACTGAAACTCTCCCAAAGAACTTTATGGTACAGTTTTGCTGCTTGCTTGGTATTTAGTGTGAGAGCAGCAAGCTTTTAATTAGAGGCAATAAATTACTGTAGTTTGTTTGAAATGCTTTAGCAAAATTTGCTATCTTTTTATGTACATAATCTTTATATAATGTTTATATATGTGCTTGTATTTCAAATGAGCTTCACATAACTATGAAGAATGTTCTGGAGGCTCAGGGTAGACCTTGTCGCTCCCTACAACTGCCTGAAAGGAGAGTGTAGTGAAGTGGAGGTCGATCTGTCCTCCAGAATAACAGGACAAGAGAAATGGCCTCAAGTTGTCCCAGGGGAGGTTCAGGTTAGACATTAGGAAGAATTTCTACATGGAAAGAGTAGTCAAGCATTGGAACAGACTGCCTAGGAAAATGGTGGAGTCACCATCCCTGGCAGCGTTCAAGAAATATGTAGATGAGACGCTTAGGGACATGGTTTAGCAGGCATGGTGTTGAAGGAGTTATGATTGGACTCGATGATCTTAAGATCTTTTCCAACCATAATGATTCTATGATTCACATCATTGTGTAAACAAAAGGTAGAACATAAAACCTGTTGGAAGGGATAAGTAACTCTTAGGACATCTTGCATTAACAAGCCTTACTTAATAATCTTGGAATGACCGGAAGGAAGAAGAGAGCATTTTTGGAAGTGAATGTGTGAACAGTAGGCTATCCTGAATATCACTGAGGACAAAACTTAAAGTAAAAATGTGTGGGGAGATTAGGAACATGAACAACAGAACAGCAAAATGAGATTCGTATCTGAAACTCAGCCTAACTGGGAATCAGCACAGTCTCCAAAGAAAGAGAGACCTCAGGGATCCGTGGCACCAATTAAGTTTGGTGGCTGATAAGGGGCTATAAATTAAATAGAACCTCACAATGAAATAGGAATGCCTCCACAAGAAGTGCTGGCATAATGTGCTGGCGTAATCTGCATGATCATATCAAACCTAAGCCCTAAATCTCTGTTACTTTTAAGTAATCAAAATGCATTTCAATTGAACTGTGGATGGAAGGAGATACAACCCTAACAGGTTTTCTTATAATAAATTATATATCTTTTAAAAAATCTTAGAACACTTTAAAAGATTTCTTTTTCCTCTCTCCTCTTTCCTACTTGATCCTCGAGAGATGTAAAGTGGGAAAAAGTTGAATAACTTCATCAAGTAACGTTTTCTCCTCATATTTTTTCAGGTTTGTCACTTCTTCAAAATTATATATTTAGTTTTATTATTGAGTTACTTCTTGTGCAAGTTGCATCAGCTCTGTATAGTTCGTAGCTTTGGCTCCTTCTTAGGACATTATGTTTTGCCTGATTGCATTGGCTGCACTCCGTGTGGCCCTGCAGCGCCTGGAGTTAAAATATCAACACTAGTTTGTTGGTGCTCATAAGCTGAGGCTGAGAACAGTACTCTTAATGTGCATTAAAGAATATTTATATTTCATGGTATCTGTTTTTTATAGCTTACTAGTTTCTCAGTCACAAGTTTGAAATGCTATATTTTTGAGTTGAGCTTACCCAAATCCTTTTATTGGTTGTTAGCCATAAAACCTTACAATTGTAAGGAAAATCTGTTGCCTTTTCAAATTCCCATTTTCACAAATTGTAAGTTGTGACCTGCGTAAAGTCATGCAGGGGCAATAAATGTCCCTTTATACGGGAATAGGGGAAACTGATAGTTTTTTAGCTTATTCTATATAATGTAAAGCCAAATGTATTTTAAAACTGTGCTGATATCCAGCCATTAAAAATAAAATAATACTTTTAGCATGCATAAGTTTAGAAGTTGTACACACTGTTTTTTTAATTGTTCTATTAAATATAGGCTGGTACACAGTTCTAGTTTGTTGGAAGAAGACCCTTGCTCTTTTCTCACATGCAAACAAACGAACAAAAATGCTTAGGGAAAAAGGTGTCTTCCAATTAATTCTTGACTTGCAGCTTTTAACATACCTTTAGTATGCAAATTTATATCTTTTTTTTTTACTGTAGTTTCCAATTTTTTAAAAGAAAGCTGTACATGTAGTAAAGTTCATTCTCTTAAAGTTCTAGAAGAGAGCCACACTATACACAGTCTTTTGAATCTGTTTTATAGGTAGTTCTACCACTCAAGCTAATGGAGTAGATATGGTGGAAAGCTCTATAGTGTCTGAGTCATTTGACTTTTCATACCATCTATTAGGACTATCTATTTTCAGCTCTTCTCTACTCCCTATAATGAGTGATAATGAGTGGAGACCAATGTCATTGTCCATCAGTATCTTAGGTCAGGTGTGTTCCTATTGCTGTAGAACAGTGTCTCCGTCCCTAGTTATGAACCTAGTGTGGTATTCACCTCTCGTCACCAGAGAAACATTACAGGGAAAGGTCCCTTTGTCACAGCCTTAGGAAGTACCATGTACAATGCATACATTGGCTATGTTTTTGTGGATCCTATGCTGGGCAATATTTGTTTTATATTTATAGATATGTATATGCATTGAGCGCTATCTTGGGTAACTTTAAGAAAAATAAGATTGCACTGAGAAACCTGCAAATAAGGAAGTTCCTCTTTTGCTGGGGAATAGTCAAAAATGTTGTAGGGAGAAAAATTTCCAAAGACAGAAAGGAGTGGCAAGAGAAGGTGATAGGAGCTGTATCGGCGATGCAGTTAATGTACAGGGAGCTCCTACAAGCCTGAAGGAGGTGCACAAAATTTGCTACTCTACAGAATATTTTCGCCACTTGAAAACAAGCTTAAAAAAAAGTACCCACTTGCAAGAACAGAGGGAGAACTGATTCTAAACACTACTTATTTGAGTATATTCTCATTGACAGTTTGAATTGTCTTTGCTTTTAAATTCAGTTTATGTTTTAATAAATCTGGATTTTTGGTAATCCATGGTAGATATGGTTGACTTGGGAGTTGTGTGTGCTTATGTATTATCAAGATTATTTTAGGTGCAATTTGATAGGACATAGAATCTGTTATGGAAAATTTCCATTGTGAATGGCTCAATTTGTCTAAGTTTTCTATGTTAGTAGGAGCATGATCTCATCAAGGGAAGATTTGGGCAGCTCCAGGGACTTCTTTAGTCTGTCATCTCAGTATCTGTTTTCATCCTCTATTTGTGCAGGCTCTGTAGCTGATCCAGTCAGGAACTTTAACGCATGCTTAACTTCATAGGTGTTTGGGTAATCTGCCACTGATTTCAATGATTCAAATGCTCGAATGTTACTCTGGACTGGAGCCTAAGGTTAAAATCACAGTCTCAAGGAAATGGCTTTGAGCCAATGCACAATTGTCTATTTATATCAAATAGAAACAGAAGAACACTTAAAAAGACACTTGGAGAGCAAAGACAAAGGTTTGGTTTTCTTATTTCAATTGTTTTCATCTCCTTTGTTGCTGTTCCCTCTCTGTTATTGCCTGGATGCTCTCCCCTCATTTGTTATATCCTGTTCAAAAGATTTTAAAAGCTGCTCTTGGCCTGTGAATCAAAAGGCTGAAATTGGATAGGTGAAAGACTTTTGCCTTTTCTCCAAATCTAAGTATTTTTGAAGGTTCTTTCATGGCAGCAAGCCATTTCCTGGGCATCATTTTCCTTTGTCCCAGTGTGTCTTCACCAAGATCTGAAAGAACATGTTAAGAAAGCAGTACTCTTTGATGGGTAAATATAGTCTTCTTGCTTTGCAAATGATTTATAATAAATGATTAATGAGAAAATAACAAAGATATTTTGTAAAAATAAAAAAACAAAACAAAACAAAAAAAAAAACAAAAAAACAAGCAAAACCAGACAAATAACCAAAGGAGATTCCAAAGCTGCTCAGCAGGACTAGCACTGGGGAAAAACCTATGTTTCCATCCTGAAAGATGAAAATTACTTTTAAAGGGCCTTCCATAAACTAGCAATATGCAGTCTAAATTGCAATCAAGCATCTTTTTCAGTCAGGAAGTAATTATGATGCACCATCTTGATTGAAAGCAGCATCTTTCTGCCTCAGTTTTCAGTGATAGATATGAATAAAATGTCAATAGCACTAAAACGTGTAGGCATCAATTTAACCTTTGAACACAGGTTAATATGTCTAAGGCAAATTAACTTGCTATAAAGTATAGTAAATGTTGTAGATCAGCAGTCAGTTCAGTCTTAATGCAACATACACATGCAAATCCCTTCTAGAGGGTCAAGTACTGATTGGGTCATAAGAAACTAATGCAAATTGATACCGATCCTCTTCATACTGCTGCTATAAAGCCACATGGGCTGAAGCATGATCATGAGGATGAAGGTCAAGTTCTGGAGTAACAAAGTCAAAGAAATTTCTGCTGACTATAGCAAGGCCAGGATTTCACTCAGCTTGTTTAATTTATGTAGAACAAATTACTGAGCAATTTAGTCACAGCAATATGTATATATTAATTATTTAAACAGTCATTTCTAAGCAGAATGATTTCTTGCTAATGCAAGTTCCTCTAATATGTACTGTACAGCATAGACATGGTCTTAATAGGCTTTTACCACTTTACATCAGTTTGCTTGGAGTACCTATTGCTTGAACTACAAGCATTGCATGTTATGAGAAGAATTTACTTATTATAAATCAGCATAGGCCAACTGATTCCACAGGGGACAGATCTGTTTAGCATCTAGGACTAGGTTTCTTTTCCTCTTCCTTTATTCAAAATGTTTACAGAAAAAAATGTATGTTTCTTATAGTTCAAACAACATATGGTGAGGTAAATAATATTTAAACTAAATAGTAATTCTGTAACTCCAGTTGTAACTAAATGAATTGACAAATACAAGTCTATCTGTCCATATATGATTAATCTAGTAAAAGAGAAGGAAAAATTTTTATACATAAATTCCTAGGGATTGCTGTGATTTGTTTCTTCCAGTATTATCAGTAGTGTGAAGCTGTATTGCTTTTTTGCCATTTTATATTCTGCAAGTTCAGTTAGTAAAGTCTGAAAAAAATCAATTAGAAAGCTTTTAAATTAATTATATAGTTACAACATATAGATTTGTTATAATTACTTTAAAAGTCTTGGCTTTGTTTATAGAAGGAATGGAAAAGAAATGGTTTCATTACCATCTCTGCTAGGAGTTCAGGTGGCACAGAGTTATTGAAAGTGCTTGCCAATAAAACGCAGGTGCCACATCAGCTACTAAAATATGTAGCTTTCTGGAGTTCAGCCCACCACAGCACATCAGCTACTAGTCTCAGTAAGGAGGGAATTGAAAGATCTGAGTGATATTCTTGACAAAATGTCCACTGAAGCCCTTTGTGACAAGTGTGCTGTCCTGAGGGTCCCTCTTTTTCAATCTCAGTGGGTGAAAAGGCAGCCTTTCTATGGGCAGGGAAAGTTCTTTGCTGTGAACTTGTATAGCCACTCTTGCAACTTAGAGGTCATCCACTCAAGTGGGCTTTATAGATACCAATATAGTGACAGTTAAATCAAGTGGTATGAGTAGCAAAACTAAGGAGGACTCATTAACTTTTGATCTCTTGTGAACCTCTTGTGACTGGGCTTTCTGGTATCTGTTAAGGGACAAGCTCTGTTAGGGCTTTTCTTGTTCTTGAGACACTTGTGACCTCTCTGGCATCTCAGAAGGATTGGCTGCAAATTATCCTTCGGAGGTAGAACTGTTACTGATTTTCCTGGTTGGTTTTGCCAAACATCATGGCTTTGAGAAGTGTTTTCTGATGCATGTGATGATTGAAATTTGCTAGCAGGTTCAAAAGTATTAAGATGATTGGAGACACATACACATGTGCATAGGGAGTAAGAGATAGCAAGATCTCCAAAGCTTTTGTAGGAAACCAGGCTTAGGAATAAAGAAAGAAAGACTGTTGTGTCCTTTGTCCCTGATACAGGATGCAATTTCAAATTTATGGCATCTTGGAGACGCTGATTTCGCATCCATCAGGACTCTTGTAAGTAGCTGCCAGGGTATTTCTAGGTACACTATCTTTAATTCAGTATTGCTCTGTTTAATGATTTCTGCAAACTGAACCTATGTGAACTGCTGTGATTTCTGCAAAAGGATTGAGTTTTGTTTTACTTTTTTTATTAGAAACTCTGCAGTTATTTCAAATTCTAGAACATCAACCCAGTTGTTGCTTTTTTTTCTTTTTGAGAAACTGTCACTTTGAAGTATTATTACGACTTTTCCACAGTAAAAAGACTTCAAAGCAAATTTAGATTAATTTGTGATTTCTAGGTTACAACCCTTGTTAGATCTGAAAGCAGACCACAGGCTTCACTAGCAAACCATTTTAACTTTGCTTCATAGGGCGTGTATGAAACTGCTGTTCATCTGACTTATTTACTAAATGTGAAGTAGCAAAAGTAACAAAAACAGTTAATGGCTTCATTAATGGCATCTTCCCAGGATCAGACTTTTATTGAAGACACAGAATAAAAGGAAGGAGAGATGGAAAATAAGAAGTAAAGAAGCAACACACTCCTTACCATCTGCCCTCTATTTTTTCTTACCCTGAAGACGAAGCAAAAAAAAGATTTTGAAGATAAATATTTTAAATGTGCTGACAATGCACTTATTTGCCATGTGACATTTAGCTAAAAGAATGAATTTTAAAATTTGTGGGTTTTGCGGGGAGGAGATGTTGTCCCAAGAGCATTATTTTGGAAGAATGCAGAAAGGGAAAAGGACTGGACAACGCAGGCAGGAGATGCTCCTCAAATTTTTTTGAAACGATGCCATACCATCGGCATGACCTTGTTCTGATCCAGAGCTGCTGTGTGTATTTTGTTGTCCTCCGTGGTTCTACATGCAATTTTAAAAAATTAGGTCATATTCTTGTTTCACCATTTCAAGTTTCTACTTTATCTTGCAAATAAAGACAAGATCCAGGGAAATGAAAAATCAGTTAGAAAAAAAAAAAAAAGAAAAAAGAAAAAAAGAAATCACCACAACAAAACACTTCCACATTTCAGATTAGATTAGAAAAACATAGGAAGTAGTCTGAGTTCAGGGATGACACATGAAGTTTGCAAGACTCTCTTGCGAGTTCACCTGTAAGTTAAAGTGTAGGTTTAAAATAGGAAAAATTACATAAGATGCAAGTGATTGAAGGCTGTTTAGAATAATATAATACACTTTATTGGTTTCACTGAAAGCTAAAACATCGAACTGCAGATCAGCAGAAGTGTTTTGTATGATCCAAAGATGTGCTTTGCATTTGTTTTGTATTCTTAAGAGCAAATGCTTGTAAATTTCATCTTAAAAATTTTTGGAAAACTAAGTTGTGTTCATTTTAAGTTGTAATAAAGAATTCAGATATTTAAAAAAATGTGCAAAGGTGTATGTATGGGAGGGAGGATATCAGAAATACTGACTGCATTTGTCACAGAATGGTCCAGATTGTTTTGTGTCAAACCATATCTTTTGATGCAAAAATGCTTTTGCTAGGAAATTTTTCCACTATGTCTAGTAAATATTATTGCAATCACTGAAGGAGCAATCACTTATTTGCTTAAAAACACATTAAAATGGAGGAATTGAAGGCCCACACAAACACCACAAGGAGGTCCTCTAGGAGTATAGGGAAAAATCTGAGTTGCACTGTAACAGTGTATATATGCAGTAGACTTAGGCCAGCAAACATGGATGGGGCAAACTACTGCCACTGCCCTATACTTCAAAGGGGGGGTTTTGAGGCAGTATTGAGGGGGGATCAGAAAGGTCCTGGGAAAAATTAAATCTTGGAGGTACCAGAATGCTAATTAGGAAATACCAGGCACTTAAAAATCTAGAGGGTCTTTTAAGTATTGAAATAGAAGTATTTGCGACAAGCTCTGTGCCTGAACAAGGTACCCTACTTTACATTGGTCTCAGTGCAGTTTTGTGGGCTCGCATGATGTCAGCTTCTGACTGGCCTTGGGAAATGTCTGAATGAAGGGGAAGTGGCCAGTATGGTGAATTTGCTAAAGGATGACGAGAAGATAATACAGTGAATGCCACAGCATTCAATTTCATCACAGCAAATCCTTCTTACATGTTGAAGGTAATAACAGGCAGCACATGTTTGCTGTGGTTGTTAGTGGGATCAGGGTTGCAGGTACACTGAGACTATGCAGAATTTGAAAGAAATTATGGGCTGTTATGTATCAAGAATTAAGCTTGAAAAAAAGGTCTAAGCTGTCATGTGCTGATAGTACTTCCTACAGTCAGGTTTGTGCAGGTAAATGGAAAGAGCTATATGCTAACTCCTCTTGTCATGCTAGCCTGCCTGCATGCTGGTACTGAAAGAATGGAGACTTCTGCAAAACTACGTTAGGGAAACAAATTTGGAGGCTTGGGTCTTGAACAATTATAACTTCAGGGAAAGTTGTGGCTCTAGCACAGGGCTCTGCTCTGAGCATAGCGTGCAATCTGAACATGGCTCTCTGCTTTAGGGGATCTTATCCCAACAACATACTTGACTCCCTTGTCTGCCAAAGCCCCACCAAAGATGAAATTATGTGAAGTGAGAGACAAAGAAGAAATCATAGCAGAGCTCCATGATAAGAAGAAATAGGTAGTTGTCTTTTTATCTTCAAAAATAGAGTTGCTTTAAAATTAATATGACGTGCATTCAAGTCTGATACAGATTTTTATATTTATTTCACTTTTGTTTTACAAACCTGCTTTTAACAGGCAGAGACATAAGCAGCATGAGACATGAGTAGCAGAAACACATAGCTTCATGTGATCATGCAGAGAGCAGAAGTGGAGAAAGGCATGTGCAGTACTGTGAGGAGAGAGAGGCTTCATTTCTAGGGGAGAGCTGGTACTCCCCTAGGAGAGTACCTGGTACTAAGGCGAAACTGCCTCATGAAGAGATTTTACTCTAATGAAGATAGAGTAATTCATTTTGCTGTGGAGATTAACATGCCAGGTTTAGCCCTTCGACATGTATTCAGAAAGATCTTGATGCAGCTGGTGAGTGGTCTGTGTTCTCCATTGCCCATTGTGCAAATAAAGTGAAGACCTGTCTTGATATACTCATAAAGAATCAGTTGTTCATGTAATATATGCTGGTGGATTTTGCATGCCTGTAAGATGCTCTTCACAACTTCATTTTTAAGTTCTGTGCCAGAGTCGCAATTTTCTTCTCTCTCATCATCTTCATTTCCCCATGTATTTACTTTAGAAAAATATCATTATGAAAAAAGTTCTACACATGGCATCTAGCCAATATTATAAAGTTCCAGAAAGGCTGCCAAGAGGTAGCTATAGAGCTTAAATCCTCAGATTATTGCTATGAGAATTTTGTTTGGGAGCATATATCTACTCAGGATGTTATTTGTCCATTCATGTTCCTGTAAGTCACTGGAGTTGCACTGTTAAGAGCTGAAGTGGGAACAATGTTGACAAAAAGGTCTCTCATTTTCCATTTACATTGTGTGCACTATTTTCTCTTGGAGTTCTTATTTTGTTTTTTTCTCCTTTCTTTAACACCAATGACATTGTAAAGTTTCTGATTTACATCCAGAAAGATATAAGATATATCCTGTAATAGCTACATAGCTCAGTCTCTTGCTGCAGTGCTAGTCCTTGAGTTGATGCTGAGGTATCAGATTAAACTCTGAGTACCACCATACTGGGAGATGCTTGTTGTGTCACAGATTTCTGTATAGTCTTTACAGCTACATTAATTTGCATGCTACACTTGTGAGGTGCATAGCCAATTAGCACGGATGCAGGGATGCTGTGCTTGCAGGCATGTGGTTCTCTCACACAGAATCACAGAATGGTTGATGTTGGAAAGGACCTGTGGAGAACTAGTCCAACCCCTCAAGATGCAGCAGGGAGATGTAGAGCACGTGGCTCCTTTTCTTCTTTTTTCTTTTCTTTTCTTTTCTTTTCTTTTCTTTTCTTTTCTTTTCTTTTCTTTTCTTTTCTTTTCTTTTCTTTTCTTTTCTTTTCTTTTCTTT
>VWPW01011333.1:0-72763 GCA_013389825.1 Crypturellus undulatus | reverse complement strand
ATTCAGTGCAGCCATACTGGTTATTTTGTTAGCATATCTCCAAAAATGATAAATCCATAAAAAAATTCTGTCTAGATTTCTAGTGGGAATTCTCTGAATCTTCTGTGCATTTCTTCTATTGCTTGTGAGATGTTTTGCAAATTTTTTGCTTTTTGCTCTCTTCTCTCTTCTCTTTTCTCTTTTCTCTTTTTCCTTTTCTCTCCTCTCCTCTCCTCTCCTCTCCTCTCTCCTTTTCTCTTTCCTTTTCCTCAAAACTGTTTATCGAAGCAAAGTCTTAGCTAGAAGCCCAGCTTAGTTATGCCACCAAACTATTAACCAAATAAAGAAAGATCTTGTTGCTTAATTCAGCATTGTCTTACATTTTAAAAAGCTAATAAATATGATTTGTGTTTGCTGCTGTACTACACCAGAGACCTGTTTAGTTTATTCCCTGCTTTTGATCCCGGATCTCCTTCATTAGATGATCTCGACACAGATCAGGATAATGTAGAGCTGAAACTCTTCAGGATTTGATACAGGATAAAACATGAGCCTATAAATGCTTTCTGCTGCTGTTACGAAATTGGAGAGTGCTTTTTAAAGATCTGTTATTCTTTGGGTTGTCAGTTTTGCTGCATTCTTTCATTTTTTTGTGATGCAGGCAATTAATCCTGTCAGTTCAGCAGTGTTTGGAAAAAATAATGAATGCTTTGGAAATTGTGATTTGACCTCAAGCTGCAATTTGCAATTGGGATTTATTTTATTTTATTCTTTTTTTCAAGTGCTTGGCTGCACTGTTTTTTCTTTTTCTTTTTTTGTGTTCTTTTTGTCTTCTTTTGTGTTCCTTTAACATTAGAACCAGAAAAATGACTTTATTTTTGAAGGCCAGGCAGTTTTCAAGTAGCATTTATGTAGCTTTGCATCAGGATGCATAGTAGATTCTGTAGAAGAGTTCATGTTATGGCATATGGTGCAATACATCTAACTACTGCACTTGCATAGGAACTGACTGATTTTTTTTCCTTATGTAATTAGCTGTGACCACCTATCCTGTCTTTATAAGCACTTTTCGGCTTTTGCTCTGTAGTTGATAAGATGATTAACCTTAATCAAGAGATTCAGAATGCTTTCACTGGTGAATGTAGGTAGCCTTTTTTGTCTGAACGGGACTAAAGTGTCTAGGAGTGTTCATGCAGTCAGATGTTGCATCCCAGTTGGGTGGTGGTAATTAACTATCAAGATAAGAGAGCTGCAGTCAGCCATTACTGACCTGTGAACCCGATCTACTTTCTAGCAGCTGACAAAACCAGTATATTCTTCTTGACTCACAAATTATTTATTTTATACTAATAAATACCCCTGGGTCCTTTTTTGTTGTTGCGGTCGTTGCTGTTTGGCATGCAATACATGTGATTAAAAATGATCAAAGGAAAATGTCAAAACTCTTAGAAATTACTTGCAGTTCACCATTTCATCAACTCACGGACTAAAGTATTTATGTTTGGGGCAGACCTCATAGCAATTTGCACCGATGTCATGCTTTTCAGTTTATATATTTTCTTGAACCTAAAAAAGCATATTCTATTTTTTTTTCCCTCGATTCACATGAGTTAAAGTTTTGCGTAACAAGAAGGCAAAAATTTCTGAGAAGATGACTCTCAGGCAAATGGTATAATATAAATAGTATTCTAATTCATAGTGCATATTAGAGTGATTACAAAAAGGTAGGGAGAGAGGGACAGAATTACCTTGTGGGGATGATTATGGGGTAAGATTTCTGTAGTAATGTGATCTTTTAATGCTTATTCAAAGTAGAGAAGATCCTGGGTTTTTAAATTTTGTCTGTTCAACATGATGCTATTTGACTGACATCAGGATTAGTTTTACTTCAGTGCCAAGCCTTAACTTTCCTTTGTTTGAAAAAAAAAATTAGCTAGGTTGGAGAGTTTTAGAAGATGATGGCTTGGGAAGAAATCCCTCAAAGCTTGTAGCAACAGCATGACATTACATTAGTCAAAGGAAACGGTACTAGTAAAAGCAGATTTTCCTGTGTTGCTAAATTATTAGTTTGAAACTTGTTATTTTTCCCTTTTTTTTTTTTTCTTAGCACACAGAGAGAATTTAAGGCTGGGAGATGGTAAGTTAAGAATAGGCTAAATTAAGAGAGGGAAAATACAATATTTGTTTATGTGCTGATAACTGATAGGATTAATAAGTGATCATACCCATGAAAATTACTGTGAAAGAGAATTGCTATCATCTTCACCTCAGTTAATGGGACTTAGACTTGCATGTTCTATGGCATGAGAGAGGTGGTTTTGCTGAGTGAGGTAAATTTGGGATGAAAGGCTAAAGATTTACTGGAAGTTATACTTTGGTTTGCAAGCGACTGTCGACTGCTCTGTGCTTCCATGCAGTCACTGAGCAGCAGAGGAAAATCTCTCCTATATCGTAGGGTTGTCAGTGCTGGAAACAACTGCCTACCCTGCTAATGTCAGGCTGTTACTGCAATGTAGAAAAACAGTAATTTAAAATAATTGATTTTTTATAAGGTGGATTGAATTTCTACTACTCTTCTTGTTGCTTAACTACTTTAGGCATAAGACAATTTTTTTATCAAGAAGCTTTACGCTTCCCATCTCAAACTTGCAGACGCATACACACACACCTCAACAAGATTTGAAAATTACTGGTTCCTCATATCAAGCCAACGAAACTGCAGCACTTTAATTTGGAACTTGCTATTCTTTTCGTAACAGAGACAGCATTTCAGGTAGAAGAGATATATATTGATTTTCCTTTTTTGACTTACTACTAAAATGAACTGTCAGTCTCTAGGAGAGGTGCTCTATTTGCAGAACTGTTTTGGGAAGTACACAGCACTGCACCAAAGCTCAGTACACAGCATGATAATCCTCCCCTCAGAGAGGGTGAAATTTTCTCTAATACAGGGGGTTAACATCTGACCTGAAAAAATCTAGATAAAATTGTGCTTAGTATTCAGGAAGTCCTTTATGTAATCTCCCCTCCAAAAATAATAATAAAGTGGAAACAAGAAAGCCAACTCTCTTCCTCCTCATCTCTCTGCCACTGCCCCTCGTCCTCCCCTCCTCCCCCCCTCCAAAAAAAAGACTGAGAAACACTAGCCTTAGAAGATTTTATTTGGGTAATGCATACTAATAAAACAAGTTTCTTGATTTATATTTTTAAACAAAATTCAACTTTTCTATATTTGTAGATTTGCTAACACCTTATAATATAAGCAAGCCTTGAAAGGTTTAGATGTCTTGCAAAACAAAATAAAGCAAAACAAACAAAAAAACCCTGGAGTCTTAACTATGCATGACACAGTGTTTAAACTGGGAAAAAAAAACAAAAACTTCTAACGAAGACTTCTGTGGATGGGTCTGTCTTAGAGAAAGAGGTCATAATTCTATAGTGTGAAAGAATAGAGTTACTGCAGATTTATGACTCTGTAACTAAAATCTAAACTTAACTGTTACAGAAATGGAGTGTAATTAAACTATATAAACCAAAGGAAATGTTGGCAAAAGTATTTAGTCAAGGAAGCCAGTCTGTTTTGTGTAGTTCTAATCCAGTTCAGTATTGCTAGAATCACACTGTTAGAGCAGAAACATACTGGTAGCCCCTTTTTTTATTTCCGCTCTCTTCTTTACAGTAGCAATTTTTAAAACCAATCCTCAGATCACAGATCATTTAAAATACATATTTCTGTTTTATATCTTTTCAAAAACTGTAGTTTTTCTCTGATTAACAGTGTGTACAACAGTAAAAATTGTTTGAATTATAAATAATGCTTTTTTCCTCTCAAAGAATGCTTAAAAATGCTCAAGCTTCTTGCACGAATAATCCATATTCCAGTAACTCACAAATATGAACATATTCAAAGGTGAATGTAATGCATAAATATAAATTAGCTTTGGAATCTTTTATGCCCTGTGGAAGAATTGTGGAGGAGCAAAGAAGGCAAAGAGATAATTTATTAAAAATGGGTGTTTTGATAATTATTTTAAGCCAAAGCAAAACTGGGAAAAATGTATATTTCTTTAACACGGTTCATATAATAAACTGGTATAATTCATTTTTTCCTATATCTATAATGAAACACTTTCTAAGTAAGCTGAGACATTATAGTAGTTTAAGTAATTTTGTTTTGGGAAACTTAGAGCATTTAAAGAAACTTTTGGAATTTCAACCCTTTAATCTAGCTATGAAAAAACCCTTGCATACTGTAATATACTGTTCCATTTTGACTGCTTCATCACATTGTTTATGGAGGGCACCCCCTGTGAAGGAGGGCTGAAAGAAGTCTTTGTTTTATGTGGAGAGGAAACTTGAGTTTAAAAGTCCTCCATTTCTCAGATGAGTTTCTGGGGATATTCCAGTGTATTCTTGTTGAAATCTTTTATGGGGTGTTGGACACCTCAATTGCTTCTTCTCCACCTCCTGAGTAACTCCTTTGGTCCCCACTGAGACAGATAGTTCAAGGAACCTCCGCCTCCTTCCTTCTGGGCCAGTGAACACTGTTGAGCATCATTTATGACATCATGGAAGTTAAAGGGATTGAGTAGAACAGAGATTTAGCACCATAATGTGTGTTACAGAACTGCAACCATTACAACTCTTGCTGAAGTTGCCATAGAAGTCTGTGATTTGGCCTGTTTAGCCTGGAGAAGAGAAGACTGAGAGCAGATCTGATCAATATGTGTAAGTACCTGAGGGGTGAATGTAGGGAGGATGGGGCCAACTCTTCTTGGTAGTGGCCAGTGACAGGACAAGGGGTAATGGATACAAGTTGAAACATAGGAAGTTCCGTCTCCATGTGAGGGACTTTCCTGTGAGGGTGACAGAGCCCTGGAACAGGCTGCCCAGACAGGTTGTGCAGTCCCCTTCTCTGGATATTTTCAAAACCCGCCTGGATGCAACCCTGTGCCACATGCTCTGGGTGTCCCTGCTTGAGGGGACTGTTCTGTGATTTCCTAGTGTAGAAGTCCTGTGGTGTCTGCTGTTCTCAGATGGATCTTGAGGAGATGCCTAATGTCCTTGCAAGTTTGCTTGTCTCAACAGCAAGGGACTGTGATCTGTGTAGTAATGGGTTTAAGTCAATGATGAATACATGCTATTATTAGGAGGATGCAGACAGTTGCTGTGCAGAGAAAACTGGACCGATACTAATTGCTTCTCAATTTATGTCCCAGCTATCTACATGTATACCCACTTCTCCTAGCTTCTTTATGTTTGTCAAAAGCAAAAGGGAAGCAGTAGCGTTGGAGTAATTTGCCATTTTTGGAAAGCTAGCAGTGAAACTGTAGGCCAGTAAGATGCATGTTACTTCAAACTAGATGTCATAAAGGTATAAAAGAATATCAGCTTACTCGTGGAAATAACCTGTGATGTATCCACAATCTGGAACCATCATTTTCTTGTTTTATAAATGGGTTTGTAACTCTTATGCTGTCAGTTTGAAGTAGTCTAGAAAACATCGCTATTGTGATAACGAGAGGAAAAATGGCACTTATTCATCTTCTGTATCCACCCATTATATACACAAAACATAGCAAATGCCTTAATTTCGGATGGTTTAGAACTTGTGTGTATGTGCATGCAAGAAAATGTTGGAGGATCTTATATTTCACAGTGGCTTTAACATTTCAAAAAAAAAAAAAGAAAAAGATCTCTGGAAAAGAAAAAGATCTCTGGAATAGCAGACCACCATTATGAAACTGAACAAACTACATTAGCAAACAGTATTTGTGGTGGCTTATAAACAAAGTATATATAAAAAAAATAAACTGTTAATATAAAGAAATCCCTGGAAGGTGTCCCACGTCTCAGTCCATCTAAGAACAAAGAACAAAATGTCAATTTTTTTCCAAAGAACAAAATGTCAATGTTTTGTAATGAGCCGCACCTGCATATATAAGAGCAATGCCTATCTGCAAAGAGAGCCCATAGATACATATCGACAGATAAAATGCTGATTCTATATATTTTCTTTAGTAGTGAGAACATATTATGCTCAGGCTGGCCCAAGTCACTAGGGCCACTGCTACTAGCAAGTCATGATCATACACTAAAAAGTTATTTTCCCTATTCGTACAAATTGGTGATTTGTCACACCTTAGCTTAATGGTATGATTCATAAACTATCCTTGGAAAAAGACGTTATATAAAGTTGTTAAATATGCATTGGCAAAGACTTGATATGTTTTTTCAGGCAAATTAACCTTATGTGCATTCTTCTCAGACTTATGTTTCTATTCAGCCTTGCTTCTCTTCCCTGTTGTGCAAATTATTAACTAATAATTTGTTAGGATACAGTCCTGAAGTTGATATAAGGCAACAACTTTAAAAATCCTGGTATATTGTTATATGAGAACAAAAAAGCATTATTTTTATGACATTAAGGATATGTCAGTAGAAGTCTCTATTTTTGCTCTGAACCATAACCTACCAGATTTTCCCAGAGGTGTAAATCAATGCAACTTTAAACAGGCTCTTTTAATCTACCAGGAAGCACTAGCAGAAAATCTGTTTCACTGTAGAAATTATATGCAGATTTATAAGTAGAGAAAAATAGATTATGTATGGTGGAAGGAACACCAGCTATATGCCCTACTATCTTTGTTAGAATTGTCGGATAAAGAAACAACAAAATACAGCTCCTCAACAATCCAGATATTTACCGAGATTACATACCAGGCTAGGATAGTTTCCTTTTTAGTTATATTGGGCTGAAATTTTCAGCAAATACCTAATAATACTGCTAACCTAAAACTAGCTTGTCGTTGATAACTTAGCCTTTTTATTCTTACTTTTTGTTTCTAAACTAGATGTCCATACTTGTTTGTATATCTTCTGCTTCTTTTTACCTTTCATTTATCTCAACAAAACTCTAAGAGGGAAAAATGAACATTGTTTCATGGTAGAATCATTGGTAGAATGCTGACTGAGTAATTTTGTATAAATTAGTTATCTGTAAAAGTGAAAAAAGACTGAATCTCTCCTTTTTTAAAAGCTTTGAGTCTATACTGAAATATTTAGCATCATTGCTCATTTTTAGCATAAAACTGACAGAATTATTGATCATTGGATTGAAAAAATAATGTAGATTAACTCACTACCAAAATATAAGCATACTAGTTTTCAAGATCCCATGTTTTGAAGCAATCTTGGACTAATTTGCCATTATTGTAACTGAGGTGATTCATAAACATGTATCACTTAAGAAAAGCCACAGCTTTTCTAGCTGTAGTGGGACTTCAGTGACTAAATGTGACTGTCGGTAAGGAAGTTATTTGCTCTGAACTCCTTCTGTTTCACCAGAGTCCCACTCACCGTTTTCTTTCTCTTAAAGTGGTCATTCCAAGTGGATTAGATGAACCATTCTTTAAACAGGCCTGTTTCTCCCTTTGCTTTTTAAGGGAAGCTGAGCATAGCTAACTCAGCTATAGACATTTACCTCAAATGTTTAAACAAAGCTTAGTTGTGTGGGCTCTCTGTTAGTTGATTAAGATGTAAAAATTCTTATGTGCATGTATGTCTGCATGACTTTTGACCACTAGTTTTGTTAATGAGGCCAGACACTGAAGTCTTACATGGGTGAAGTTAGATAGAAGTCATCTTCTGTGCACCTAGGAGGAAAGTTTTGGTGTGTGCCAAGATGAACTTCATGCTGATGTCACAGGCTCTTTCTTTTTCCTTTCTCTCTTTTGTGAGTTAATAAAGTACAACTGTAGGCTTTGTGTACAATAATTCCGTGAGAAGATATTTTCAGATGTCCCTTATTTTTGCCTTCATTTCACAATATACAATTTTGTGAGAAGGGAAAAAAAAAGTGAGACTGAATTGAAGCAGATAGGAAGGTTCCCATTAAGTTTGAAATTTGGATCAGGTAGCTTTTAAGTAAATATAAATGCAGATTTCCAGATGCTGTTTCCATGTAACAGGAGTTATAGGTACTATAACTATCTGCACCTATCTGCACTATAGTACCCAACTATAGGTACTATAGTTACGTTTACCTAGAGCAGGAATTCCAGATCCATTTACCTCTTTATCAGAGATATCATCAAAAATACAATTTATGTTTTGTTGGGGGTTCCTGAGGGTTGTTGGGTGCACATCACCGATACTTTGCAAGTCAAGAGATTTCAATAAAGGTTCTGAATCTGAATTGGTATAGTCTTCTGTAGAGCTATTACATGTCAAGTGACTGTCTTACAAGGCTGTAATACTATGTTTAAGAATACAAACTCAGAAATACTTTGGTATAGATTTAGGTTTTGACTTACTGATAATTGTGGTGAAACTTGAATAACAATGTTGGTAAAAATAGAGATTTTTGTTGTGCTAAGTGGAATCTAGGCCGCACTCATGTATACATGAGTGAATGCACAGTGGAACTATTCCAGCTTACTGTGTGGATACTGTTTGTCAGGCTTAATTTAAATGTTGGTTGGCAAGTCTGTCAGCTCTGAAGTTGTAAGAATGTTTTCTTATGACCAACTAACTATGAGTTAAACACTGCTTTAACTCACTAAGACTTTACTTCTGAATGTGACACATGAAATATACAGGCCAGTAGAGGGAGGGACTGAAGAGCCACACTGATGAATAATCCTAGAGTAACCCTCAGGTAGTCTTTCTGGTTGCACTGTGAGTAGCAGCATTCTGAGCTGATGAAAAGTTTCCTTTTTTTTTTTTTTTTGTTTCCTTTTGGGAAAAAAAAAAAAACATCCCTGGTAAAAACAAGTCAGGAAAAAAATACTTTTTTCTGAGTTTTTTAGGTGCCTAAAGAAAAGGTTCTTTTTGCCTAGTGACTTACGATTTCAGGCAGAAGATAGATGGGTTTGAGGGATTCTCTAGCTACTGTCTGCCGTATTTGATCAATTGTTTTTTTATTAAGTTACCCACGATTTTGAGTGGAACAAATCTGAGTGGAACAAATAGCTTCCATAGAGAAAGAATATATTTAAGGACTTTGTTGTCAGGGTGGTGTGTTTGAAGAGGGATTTATTTGTTTGTTTTTGAGATCCACCAAGAGCATCTTTTTGTTTAATTTTTTTATGAAATGAACTGAACTCCTGAGCCTACTTAGCTTTGTTTCTTTTCTACTCCTCCCCAAATCTTCCTTTCTCACCCATGGCTTGAGGCAACCCCCACAGGCTTCTTGCTTATGACTACAGCTTTTTCATCTGTTCCAATTTTTTGCAAGCATATCTCCACCTAGCAGCAATATTAGGACTCCACATTCAAACCGATGGACAATTTCTACCACTGCCACCTTAACTCTGTTCTTGAGTGATGTTGCATGTGCCTTGTATTTTTTATGATGCTTGTTTTTAACTGTATATAAATAATGTCTCTCCCTACATGATAAAAATACTTATAACTAGTTAGACTCACCTGAACTTGCATACCATTCATAATTTTGAAAGTTTGGATTTGACTTAAGTTTTCCTTTCATTTATCAATATTTCAGCTAAGTATCATTTTTTTCATCATTAAAAAAAAACATGGTGCAAGAGGGATCGTTTGTGCTTCTTACCATTTAGAAGAATATTTATTAGCCTTGTTAGCCTTCTGTTTTAGTGGAGACGCCTTGAGATACTATCCTTTTCCATATCTGTTGAAATAAAAAAACAAAACCATTGGACAGTTGGAAACAAGAGACCCTGAAAGCTCCCTACCTGCCTGATCCGAAGCTGCTATTCACAGTGCCACCAGTAATATTGTTAAGGATTGTAAAGTATCCTTTCTGATGTGAAATCTGGAACACCTTGTGTCCCCTAAGATGAACCTACACAACTATGCCAGATGCTCCACAGCTGCAGAACATGATTTTGACATGTATTTGTTAAAAGAAAAAAAGGATCATTTTTTTCTAGCATGATATTAATAAACATAAAGTGCTGAAGTTTTCAAGAGAAACATTAAAATGCTGCCTTGTGATTTGTTTCAGTTGAAGATTTTTTAATGAACCAATAGCATTAAAAATGATCATTCAGAAATTAATATTTTCTAGTAGCATAATACATTAATGAAAACTTAGTCTTCATTTGCTAAGAGTTAAAGGAAGTAAAAATAAAAGAAGTAAAATGTTTAGTGTTTATTATGAAACATTTAAAGAAATTGAAATACAATTGCATTTAAGAAGAGTAGCACTAAAAAGAGTATTTCAGTGTCTGGTCTTGGAGTGTATTAATCCCCATTTTCCTTTAATTACTAGTGGAGAGTGGCTTGTAAGCCCGTTTTCATTTTTACAAGTTGTCTCTGGGCCCTGTCAGTCCTTTGCTTCAGTGTGTTTCTGCATGACCCTGAGCTGAAAGCTGCTATGACAAATGAACATACCTTACCATTGGAGAAGAAACTAGAAGTTTTGGAAAAAACGTTTCTTCCTACGAGGCTGGGGATACTTCAAATATAACTTGCATAGTTCAGCTGGTGGCTCAAACTGAACAAATGAATCTTTTTCACTATTTATTTAAACTTAAATAATAGATATATCAGTTCTCTCTCTCTTTTATATATATAGATTAAGTTTTCCAAACTGTGCTGTTCTTCCTAGTTTATGAACCTGTTGTCTTTTGTAGCCAGCATTAAATTTCTGTAATAAAAAATCACTATAAAAATATTGAACAGCCTGGAGCCAAGTCCTGGTGCTCTTAGAGCATGGGTATATGATGGAATATGATTGAATTCAGCATTGTAATGGGTTACATCTCTTAAGATGCCATAGATGGCTGTATAAATGCTCTGATATAGCTATAAAGTAATATAAGTCTGTAAACTTGTAAGGTGGACTGCATTAAATTATACTCCTAGTATTGAATTCTAAACTAACATGTTTTTCCTTTACAAAATATTCAAAACATATACTAAACTCATGTTTATTTGAATTAATCTTCTAATTATGTCAATCCCCAGAAATGTTTTCTATCAAGTTTAAATGTAATGTTTTCTTTTTTCCTTACCTGCACTGCTTAAAAACAACAACACTTAAAAACTGAAATGAATTCCAAAATGTAAATCTGATTTACATTTCATTATTCAGAGAATCATAATATCAGAACTTCTGCACTGGGTCTGACTGAAGATATGTTTAGTCTGAAGCACTGAATAATGGAACACAACGTGTAACTGGCAGAGGTATGTGAATCCCTGGTACATGTGCATCCCATGGGATCCTTTGCAAGGTTCTTGCAAACAGTTATCTGAATTGCAGGTTTCCTATGCTGTGATACTTAACACTTGCAGTGGATCTATGCTTCTGTGTTCAACTCTTACCCTTTAATCTATTTATAGAGTTGGTCCTCACTATCTCCTGCAACAGTTGGTTTAAAAGAGATGATGCACCAGCTTCTTAAGGATTTATACAAAGTCATACAGATGTTTCTGTTAGTTTGCAAACCTCTATTCAGTTGTGCCTGACTTTTGTAAAGTCAGCAATGCAAAATAGCACTGTTTGTTAATTAAACAATACCCCCTGGTATTTCAGGGAGTTTGTCACAGTGACTCCGTGATCTTCTTCCTCAGTGGCAAAACTTTGCATATATGTTTCCCCCCATGCTTTTGAATATATAAAAAATTAATTTCTTTTATCATTTTATTGTCCAGTCCAGATTTCTTGCAGCACTTCAGAGTAAAATCTGCTTTTGTATGTTTGGAAGTATTCTGTGCCAATGGCAAGCTTTGTCACCTTTTGCTAAAAGTTTATGAATATTTTGAACAACATGAATATTTTTGGACCCTCCTGATAATGACCATCGACTGCAGAAGCTGATTGTTTGTTACTTTTTTTTTTTTTTCTGTCTTTTGGCCAGTGTCCAGTAACTATTTTTTGAGGTTTAAAGCATGTCTTTTCATTCCATTCTTTATTATATTTTCCAATATTTCTATGGCATAGAGGTCAGACTTAACGGACTCCAGATTTCCGCACAGTCCAAAACCTCCTTTTCAGCTAGGGTTATCTTCACTGTCACCTCTTGTTCATCTAACATTAAGTCTAAATCAATTTTGAGCACTGTACCCCAATGAGTGGATCAGGGATTTTATTTTGGCATTCCAAGAGGATTCAGGAAGCTGCAAACCTGTCAGCCTCATCTTAGCTCCATGAAAGATTACAATTTAATTCCTCCTAGATACTATTTCTAAGTACGTGAAGAATAAAAGGCAACTGGGAACATCCAGTACAGATTTGCCAAGGGCCAAGCTGTGCCTAGCCAGTAAGATAACCTTGTTGATGTAACTGGCTCTAAGAATTAGGGGGAAACAGTGGATGTTGTTTTCTTTGACTTGATCAAGACATTTGACATGGAAAGGCTCCTGTAATATCCTCATTGCAAACTGGTGAATTGGAAAGGCAGACTATGAGTTGTATGGAAAAACTGAGCTAGTAATCCAGGGCTCAGAGAGGCATGAAGTCCAGATGCTGTCTGGTCTGTGTGGAAGCAGTACTGTTTAATTTATGTATTAACAGCTTAAGTGAGAGATGTGGTGCACTGTCTGCAAACTAACAGATGGTGGGAGCACTGACTGATGCACTGCAAGATGGGGCTGTTCTTCAGAGGTATACCGATGGGCAGGATAAAAGCTGTAACAAGACAATGATGAATGAAGGCCTGTGACTAGAACAAGCCTATGCAACATGGAAGAATGGGAACCCACTGACCAAAAAACAGCTTTGGAGAAAAAGTCTGGGCGTCTAGGTGGTCAAATTGAATGCAAATCAGCAGGTTTACCGATGTGGTGAAGGCCAATGCCATCTTGGGCCATGTTAGTACGAGAACAACCAACAGGTTGAGTACTGCTTGAGTATTTGTGGGACTGTACCTGAAGGACTGTGTCTATTTCTGGGCTCCTCCATACAAGACAGGCAATGACATAGCAGAGCAAATCCTGAAAGATGGCCAGGATCTGGAACATGGGAATCAGTGAGGTTCCTTCTTCCTGGGATGAGGAGACTTTGGATGGTTTTGTTAACTGATGGAAGAGATCAGAGGAGGAGTCAGTCTCTTCTTAACAATATGCAGTGATAGGGTGGGAGATAGCAGACAAAATTCACAACTATTGAGAAAATTCAATTTGGTGTTGGTACAGGATATGGAAGAATATTGAGGCGATAAGCAATGGGGACTGGTCAGACTGTTCCGGGGCAGGCTGACCTAACTGTACCAATTGAATTGTAACATGCAACAATCCTGTGCTTAGTAGTTGCATAAGAGCAACTTATGCATATGACCATAAGTTCACCTTCCCCCACCACACTCACTTCTTGCCACACTCACTTCTCATGAACTGATGCTCAGCGGTGCCTGGAAACTCCCCGTCATTCTCTTCCTGCTGCCAGGAAATTGCAGGGGAGCCCCTGTGCTGAAATGGAGGTAATAAAAGGTTTAATTTGACCACTGTGTGCCTTGGGTTTGTGTCTGATCCTGTTGGCTGCTCCGGCAACTGCATTGCCTCGCCTTTACAGATGTGAAGAAATTAATTTCACAGTGAGGGTGTCTGAACACTGAAGCAGGTTGCCTGTAGAGGCTATGGAGTGAGCAGCCTGCCTTCAGCAGGGTTTGCACTGGAAAGTCTCCCAAGGCCCCTTCCAAAGTAAATTATTCAGTGATTCTCCACCTCAATAAAGAGAAGTTGTAGCAATGGAAATGTACTTGGGCTCTTTTGTAGCAATTTTAATTGAAATAATAGATGTAACTCTTTTGTTTGGTTTTATTTCCTTTTGATTTCCTTTTGATATCCAACACATACCCTGATTCTGTGGCACAACTTCTCCTTCTGATGTTAACCCAAAAATGTTTAGATTTCTGGCAAGTTACTTCACAACATCCTTGTGACATTTCCGGGTGTTGTGTTTTCATTTTTATCTAACATTTTAGCTTGACAAAATCTCATCTCTTTTTCTATTTTCTGTAATTGCACATGATTTCCTCTTTCAGAAAGCTTTTTCAGTTCATCTCCTGTATTTAACTGGTTGACTTTTTGAAAGGAAGGAGAACACTTTTTTAAAGACAGTCTGTATTTTTCTGAGCCTTCTCTACAGGTTTTCCAAACACCAGAGTCCATTGCTTTTAATTAGTGGGGTTTTTTTTTTCTTTTTTTTCTTTTCTTTTTCTTTTTGGCTATATATTACCATTTAATAATGGTCAAATATTGCCCTTCATGGAGAAAGTGAGAGCAACTCTTACAGTAAAGGTGAATTCAAATACAATGTGGTATCTTTGATGCTTACTACTTAAATTAGATATTAGTCCTTTTCTAAGACTCAAATAAAATACTTTTCGGTGTAGTGGGATTCCTAAAAACATATACTTTTGTTCCAGGTGGGCTCGGGATTCGGCAGTAATCACTCCTGAATGAGTGATTCATCAAGCATTTATTCAGGTAAAAGCACATGAAAGCAGCAAAGTGTGGATAACTACTCACGAGGGATACTGGACCCGAACATCCTCTCGAGCTGGCAGATCAGAGAGAGGGAGGTGCTGACCGGCTCCCGCGCAGACCGCGCAGGCCTCAGAGTCAGGAGTTTCTCCTTCCCCACTCTCTCCTCCCTGTCCTCTCTATGCCCGGTGCATCCTGGCACGTAGGGTCAGTGCGACCCAGCAGGCAGCCGGGGGGCGGACAAACTCCACCTTCAGCTGCGCAGCTCTCCCTGCTGGGTGCGCAGGCGCCCGTGCCAGTCGGGGGTCCCAGCCCTCAATTTGAGGGTCCTGCCTTCCTCCTCCTCTTCCTCATTTCCAGGTGTTTGACCTCCAAAGCTGGTTTGGAGGACGTCTGCGGTTAAGCTGGCTACGAGCCCGGTTGAGCAGCCGCCTTCAACAGGTTTTCAGAGGGGGCTGCCTGCCAACCGGGCTGAGCAGCTGCATCCGTGCTCCTTATCGCTCAGCCTAGGCAGGCAAACACCTTCCCTCTCAAGGTCTGGCCTCTGCTTCCCACGGGAGATTTTTATGACTCTACAGATCATAGAAATTTCCATCTCCAATACAATTTTGCATCCATCTCCCAATACGGTATTTATCTAATCTACACAAAGATGCTTGAAGTTTTCCACTCATTACAATTCTTTCTAAACTTAAACTTCTGTTGCTGTCTACAGCTTATTAGCTGCCATCACTTAAAAGTATCTAAGGATAGGACCCAACAAGGACGGTCCAGCACTAATTTTCTGACACTTTCTCCTATGTTTAGGCTGTCTTCTTTTTTTTTTTTTAAATTTATGCTTACATGCCATACTATTAGATCCCCTTTTTCTTTAACATAAATTTAGAAATCATAAAATGAGAAGGAAATTATACCATCATCAATCTGGAATTTGAGTTTCTCCTGTACTTTCAGGATGCTGCATTTTTAGGCCTAGCAGAATATATCATAAATATGTATGAGTGTGCTCTCTGTAAATTATTCTAAGCTAAAGTGGATACAAGGGAAAGGTCCCAAAGGATCACAGATTCATTGGCAGTGAAAATGTAAGAGAGATTAAAAAATATACATGTGCTTTTGTTAACTAAGTGTCAAACACGAAGATGAGCTCTAATGTATTTTATTTAATTTGTGTTTAATTTACTGTGTTGTGGAAATCGCTTAATTTCCAGAGACATATTCTGTATAAATCAGGTGATCTGCCAAGAAGGGAAAACTGCAGGGGAAAAAATGACCTGACCTGCTCTCAGACTTACCATTTGATCCTTTGCATATGACTAAACATTTGGGGGTGCCTCAACAGTTGTATAAGGATCGTTACACAGTATTGAAAAAAAAAAAAAATTGCAGGCTCTCTCAGATTCATGAAAAAACTCACCAGCCACTTTAGGACAGGCTTTACTTAAGTATTTCCTGTAGGCTATGTATACACTAGGCTAAAGACATAGGAAAAAAATTCAGTGTATACAACAGTTTGAAGCTTATCCATGTTGTCTATCCTGTGATAGTGCTGCAGATCTGTGGGCTCCGGGGGAGCCCATGGAGCCCATCCAAATTGTTTCAGACAGTCAGAGAGTGGAAGTACATTACATGCAGCAATCGCCTGTTGACGAGGGATCCTCTCCCTTCCTACATGGACCAGGACATCCGCAGAGGAACAGTCTGTCCTGCTGTGGCAGCTGAGGCAGTATAGGGATAAAGAATGTCTTGCCTTTGAAAGATTTGTGCTACTTTAACAGATACTTGATGTAAAATATTGTAAGAATGAACACATAACCTTCAAAGAAGGTCTAGTCATCTCCCAGCTTCCTAACAAGGTAAATAAGATGCCTTCAGATGTGGCATGTACTTTGCACTCATGCAAAGCTGTAGTGCCTACATTATCCTCCTTGTTAAACTATGACAATATTTGACCCTGCTCACCATGACCAGCCCAGTTTCCACAGAGATAGTTGAAAATTAAGAAAATGTCCTTTTATAAACACTAACTAGTTTCTGTAATAAGACAGAATTTTGAATCGGAGAGTCTGATTTTTCGCTTCATTACTCCAGTCCCACTCTGAGTTAGATTTTTTTTTTGAGTTCTGAAGACCTATTTCTGATTCACATACCACATATGTCTGAGGAAAAGCCAGGCCCAGCGATTGTCCTTTTCCAATGTCAGATAACATTTGAGCACTGCTATCAACTAATAATATGCACTCACAAAAGGCCCAGGCTGTTGGAATAATAGATAATTACAGCCACAATTGTCCAAGTAGCAAAATACTTAAATCTCCTGTAGGAAGCTGTGAATACCTTGGGACCTATAAGTACAGAGCTAACTGCTTGGATTCAATAAATATGGAAAGAAAACTTATTAAAAGTTTTTAGTATGTCATTAGTGTAGGATCTATTGAAGCATTTTTTCCTTCTACTTTCCAAAGCATACCTATTGAAGGCCAGAATAATCTAGAGGTCTGCTGCCCCAGTGTGTAGATAGAGTTCAGAATGCAAAAGCTCTCTTAATTTCACAATGGATATTGAAAATAGAATTTCTGATAGTTTTTCAACCATGACACTTTCTTTAGGACAATGTATAAAGGTGAAAATATTATTTCAGCAGCTTTTCTCTTTTTTCCTACTTTTTAAATAGGCATGAAAAGGAATAATGACAGCTTCTACTTTCAAGGTGAATTGCATATAATCTTTTTGTTTTGTATTTTAGCTGAGATAGATCTCTTCATCATTTTAGTTTTCCTCAGGGTTCCTGAATTGAAGTTTATCATCATCAAAAGAACAGCAAAAAGAGGGGAAAAACGCAAAAAGGGGATAGTTTGGTTTCAATTAGTCTAAGCAGTCAAAAGGAAAATGTTGGCTGTAATTCTGGTAGCAAGAAAAATGGGATATCAAAATATGCCTGTAAATCTTCAAAAACAGGTTCTTCTGTTAAATGTTCTCTAGATTGGAGAGGAAAAACTAGTTCAAAACCAATTGCTTGGTTCAAACATTTCTTTTTCACTGGAAGTAGTTTCCTTGCTGATATATTATTGCTGTGTACCGTTTAGAATACAAAGGAAAGATATGGGGATTAAATCCAAATGTTGTAGAGATTTCCATGCTGCAAAAGGTAATAAAGAAAGGGTCAAAGGCAGGAGACCTTTCAAAACTTTCAGGGAAAAAATAAGGCTTTCAATGTTGTTCCTTTGAAAGGAAAAAGGATCTTAAAGGGTCAAAACATCTTTCTTTTTTAATACTTGTCTCTTCTTTCATTATTTGGGAACCTGAATGTGTTTATATCTCTATTGCTTTGTTGTGTTAAGGCAATTGTAAATGTGTTGTAAATGGGCTTAAGCTATGTGCACCTCCAACTAGTTTGTAAATAATTTTTGAAAGTGAAAATGATTAAAAACTCATCTGAGCTCATTTCAAAGTAACTTTTCAACATCTTAGAATAACTTTAAAGGAAGACAAACTTGTAACAGCAAAAAAAAAGTCTTTTCTTTCAAAATAATCTTGTTCCAACTTACTTTACTATAGTTACTGATCATAATTATTAAAGATAAAGGCAAACTTTTGACAGAGTAACATCTTCTATAGGAAGCAGCAAGCAAAGGCAACCAATACAACATAACTGAGTGAAGACAGAGCTGAAGATGTATTTTCCACAGAAATATATTTCCCAATAAGTCTCATCTCTTCTCCCTCAAAAATATACTGCAGAATGATATACCGAAAATATATTCGTCTTAAAGTTAATTTCAAGAGCATGGCGTTTGCATTTCTTTGTTGTTGTTGCATTATTAATTTTATTTTCATGTAGCTATAGCAACAGCAGATTATATTATAGTAACAGGCCTTCTGCAATGATTGCCTGAGTGAAATTTAGTGACATCATGCTGATGTCTCTAGAACAGATGTGTCTGCGCGTATGGTAGTGAGGAGGCAGCCTGCATTTCTGAGTAGGAGATGGGTGTGTGGGGACTGTAAAGTTTTTTTTTTTTCAGATTGAAGCTGTTAACAGCTGTTGAAGCTGCATGAGCAGCTGCAAATCCTATTCTCTCTGTGTCTTTCTGTAACTAATTTATGTAAGAAGGAAACTGCTTTTTGCTTTATCTTAGCTGAGTTATTTTGGAGATTTGTGATAAATACTAGCCCAGATAGAGTTTAAGATTATCTTTCAGGTTTTTAACAGGAAATAGTTGAGAAAACAACTGAAAAATCTTGTACTTTTGGAGGTGAAAGTTATTTGTTTAGTGATATTTATTTTCTTTCCTTGTATGAAATAAAGAAATGTAGACTTCTGTAGATATATATTGTGATATATTGTGGCCTTTCACAATATTGACAGGACTGGAGAAAGAAGAGGTCTGTTCTGGCACATGCCAAAATCCTTAAGCAACTGGGGAAAAAAGGCATCCTATAAAGGGCAGGCAACAGAGGACTACATCAGATGCTGTGTTCAACCAACCTGTGCAAGTCCTGACATGAAGGACTTCATAATTTTGGGGTGGAAGAACAGAGATTTAGCTAAGATTAGGCAGTTAAATTCAGATAGATTCCCTTGGATGGAGTATGCTCAAGTTCAAATTCTTGCTCTGCCTTTCTTTTCCCCTCATTCTTTCAAGAGTCATTGAGAGACTTGAACCTCACTCCTTTACACCGGGCTATCATCTCTCTCTGAAAAAGTGCTTTAAAAGAAAAGGCTTATTCTATCATGACATGGAGAGAGGGAGGAGGAAGACATCTACCTTCTCTCCTTTCAAACCCGAAATCAGTCAGATAATGGCAGTTGCAAGAATGTCAAGCACAAAGAGGATGTTCTGTCCAAGCTGAGTGAAAAGGGAGTTCTAAATGAAGACATTTCTTACCATGAGCTGGAATGAGTGTAATGTTTTTGAAGTTATTCTATGAAACACTGACATAGCTTCAGTGTGAGATACTTGATAAGTTAAGGAACTTCAAATGGATCTTGTAAGAATGGCTGGCTGAGTTGGACCAAAACCTTCCACAGTAGCTATAAGACTGATCAAAAATGGATGCTTAATATAAGAATAGGACAAGTAGACAGTAATATGCCCCTGGAATCTTCTAAGTGTTCCCATTAAGGGAATCAATAAAGGTCAATCACAGGTTCAGGGATATTTTAAGACAGAATGTTTCTGTATTTTATAGCCTTCAAAACATGTGTCTGCATGTGCATCTGTGTTTTTGCCATTTTTTTTCCCTTTTCAGACTGAATAGTGTCTGATACCAAATTTGTGATAAGTATTTTTAATATGAGGTAACATTAATCTTGTATGTATGTTTTATTTATTTATTTAATTATTTTTATTGAAACTCCTTTGTGGTTGGGAGGCAGAAGGAAATGAATTTTTGCATTTGAAAATGCAATCTGACTTCAGAATACTTTCACATATTTCATATTTTGCTTTGAGTTGATCTAAGAGAGATAACCTGTGCTTCTGAGCTGCAATTTGACTCTGCTACTAGCTATATATGCCAGTAGTAGACTCAGTTTACTAGGGTAATGCTCTGAAAGGATCAACTTAAAAGGTGTGGCCTGGTTTTTGTTAGAAAAGAGTATCGTAATATTTGAGGACATTCATATTGAGAACTGAATAATGGAAGATTCATTTCAGGAAAGAAATCCAGAGTTAATATATATGTATATATTTTTGTATTAGGATCATTTGGGTTCAAAATATCAAGAGATCTTGCACTTTGGAAGTTCTCTAATCTTTCACTTAGTGTTCTCTTGAATTTGTACGAATATGAGACTGAAAGTGGGGTACCATGAGCTATGGTGTTTTGTTTTTTTCATGCATGGTTTTGTTTTGTTTTATCATGAGTCCAATAGGCACAGAGAAAATATTATTTCATTATAATTCCTCATTTTTAGGTATTATTTTACTATGCCTAAATAAATCCTTTCCTCTAATTTCCAATCATTTTTTCCACCCAAAAATCTGAGCTGTAATCTCATTTGTGAATTCAGTGGATTCTGTGGACTCATTTTATGAAATATTTATTTTCTTTCCCCTGGAAAAGCTCTGATATAAATTTAATGCATGCGTTCATTTGGTAGTTTGGACTGTTCCTTGTATTTTCAGATGTTGCTTCTTAAAGGAACTCAGTTTTACTGGTTTGCAGTTTGCATTGCTATACATTAATCCAGGACTCAAATGAATTTAGTGTGGCATTCGGATATATTTAAGTGTAGTTGGATAAGTCTAATTAGTAGTTGTATCAGCAATACATGATTGTACAAGTATGACTGATGTGTTGAAAATGCATATTTTCATCTTTGGCATCTGAACTATAGGTCTTGGGCATAAGACTTGGCATATGTGGATATATGTGGAGACAGAGATCTGAGGCTTTCTTTTTATTATTTTCCCAGTATTCCCACTGTTGGTGCTGGCTGACAAGCAATACAGTTATATAAGCATATAGGGCATGAATTTGGGTTCAGAAGTGGAACAGTTATGCCAATTTTCACATAATGCCATTACATCTACTCCTTGTTATAAATCCCAAATAGTTCATTAATAAGGATTAAATAAATGGCTTCTCAGCATCAGATGAGTTGATAGTGGGTTAAAAAATCACTGCAACTGCTGATACATAACACCAAAAATCTAGTTCAGATAGGTTAAAAAAAAAAGTAAATAAGAATGATATTCCAACACTGACCAGTGATTTGAAACTGACATTACAAGCAAACAGGGTATTCAAGTCTCATAATGTGTGTCTTTAAAAAAAAAAGGAAAAAGAGTCAGTCCACAAAAAAAAATACTTTAAGCTTCTTTCAGAAATGATTCATTTTTCATATGCTAGGCTATATCCTAAATCATAATGTCACCCATTCCACATAGCTATTTTATCGAATATGACAGAGTTCATGATCTTTGTGTATAGTCTTTTCCAATTAAGTGTTCATAAAAGAAACAAATCATGACTGAAAGGTATTTTGTCACTCCCCTTGGAAAAAGTGAGATTATAATACCTAGAAATTAAAAGAAGAGTGTTGCAAGGCCGCCCATTAAAAGGAAAACCTCTAGGTGCAAAGGGACTAATATGACACATTTACCAGACAGTTAAAATTAAGTCACGAAATTAGGAATGAAAGCAGTGCTATTCTATCCTTGACATCAGCAGAACTTTCTATTCCAACCTTTCAAAAATATTTACCATGCATGAGAGGAAATGAGAAAGAGCAGAAACATGTCTGGAGCATGTCTATAATTGCTTAAACATTTAAGAGGGAATGAAAACAAAGACAGAATCAGTGAAATTTTAAGAAGAAGCACTAAGCCTTTTTGAGAAAAGACTTAAGGACATGTCAGGGAAGAGGTAAGGATTTGGAATACCTACATCATTAGGAAATCAGCTAATGGCTAGAGATGTAATAGTGAATGGAATGGGCTGGATGTGCCTGATCCTTGAAGGGTCTGGGAGCAGGGCCACCTCCTTTCTTATCTTTCCCTTTCTCCTTTTCCTCTACAGTGATTCTAAGAATTTTAATTAGTGGTGCAATGAACTTCACTCTTATGAAAGAAACAGTAATATGTTTTATTGATATGGTATTGATATTTTAGTGAGATTCTATGGCAAGGTTACTGTTTTTTACTGCGTAGAGGACAAGTTTATACAAAATTACAAGAAAGGCCCTCCTGTTCAGTCATAGGATTCAGATTGGATCCACTTGCTTTCCAAACTTCTTCTCAGAGGAGTCTGGCTGCGGCTGAATCCAATCTTACTCCCAGATTTGGTCAGTGGTTCATGTCTACGGGATTATGTGCACAATCCATCCTGGATACAATTTAGTAAAACTTAGTGTTAGAAATTTAAGCATGCTATATTCACTTCCCATGGATCTTTCTCTGGTAGGGGATCTTTCAACCCCGAGGAGTAAATTTGAGAGACGTTCCTGCTCAGGGGGAGATCCTGACGTGCAGTCCCCTGCCTTGCAAGCAGAGCTCACCAGGTTCTGGGGCTGCCCTCCTACTTCTGGTGTGGATTTATAGTCATTTTTTGCAGATCAGTTGAATTTTTGCTGATGCCAGCTTAGTCTTTGGCTATTGTGTTGTCATTATCCCTATTCCATTGGATATTCCATCTAGCAGGATGCAGCCATAAGGTTAAAATTCAGTGAGTATGGGAGAGAGATTTAAGGAGGGAAGCACCACAACCTGAACCAGGGCTCTGTGTGGGAAGTCAGTCAGACAAGGGAAGGAGTACACCCATCACAACTTGGCCAAGCTGATCAGGTCCTCACTTAGGTTTCAACACATGTACCTGCTGTCCTGATTTATGAAATTTTCACAAGATTCGGTACAGGGGACAAATGCAGAGCATCATATCAGCATGAAAGTGGGTGAATATGGTACAGAGATTTCAGAAATCAGAAATCTGAAGTATATGAAAATGGACTAGTGATGAGAGAAAATTCATAGGGTTACACAACCACTTAGAATCATTTTTCTCAGATATACGTACGTTTGAAAGATTAGTGGTAAAAATAGGCAAGAGTGCTCTTAGAAATTCAGAGAGAATGTACGGCAGCTATGTTCCCATCAGTGCCCATGAGTGTCAACACAGCTGTGAAAGCAGCTTCCCACTGATTGCATGCACCGCAGCAGCATTATAGTCTTTGCTAGTGAATTTCTTCATGGCAAAGTATTACCGTTCATAAAAATATATTGACTTCACTTCTTCACCTAGTTCTTCGCTTCTGTGAAGAACATAAGGCTAGTGTTTCTAGTGATACATTTTTATCTACACTAACATGGTGGTAGTATAAAACAAGAGCAAGTATACTCCAAAAACAAACTATCAAACAAAAGTACATTTAAGAGGAAAGAAAAATGACAGCAAAACCCCCCAGCCCTCTGCAGCAACACCACTGCCACTCAGAAAACTAATGGCTTGACCTGTTTAGGTACTGTACCAAGGAGCAGAAGCAGAGTGAGAATCGCAGATGCTTCCCCATATGCTCCCAGGGCATGCCTTATGGAGGGCTGTCAGGCAAGATGGGAAGCCACTTGCATGTCTCTTTCTCACTCCTACTAGTAACAGATCAGCATGCTCATGTATCGGTTCAGGTATGGAGCAAGAGAACAGAACAAGATCTTGTGCATATTTAGTCTCCCTGTTGTCAATGTGGTGCTTTGGGTCATCCATATAAATAAAATAATGCATCCTAGTCTGAGAGGAATAAAATTCTGTCCCCTCTGGGAAGTACAACTCTTCTTTTTTTCTTACTCTCCAGTCTAAGCATTTTTGTTTTCTGCTTTCAGTAAAGGCTAAAGTCTATGGATTTTAATAGAAAAAAAAACCCACTGTNTTTTTTTTTTTTTTTTTTTTTTTGTGAAGTACAGTCATGAGTAGTGGCTTTGTATGGTCGCATCTCTTTGTCCACACAGAAAAAATGTATTTTAGCGATAATTATCATATATGAAACAATAAACTCCTTTATCTTATCTTCTCTTGTCTTAAGAAGAATTTAAATGGGAATTTCTTTCAATGTTATTTTAAAAATGTTGCCAAAGAACGTACGAGTGCTTTTGATTTCAAATCAATACAAGACATTACGTAATTGAGAATACTTGCCTGCTTCTTTAGCCAATAAAGAAATGTTATTTCATGCTTCTTACCTTTAGGGTGCAAATTGAATGCTCTCTCTGGGACTGCATTTTTGCAGCCCAAAAGATTTACCTTAAAATACTGAGATTTTAAGAGTGTGTTTTTCAGAGGACCTGCAAGTAGTGCTTTTAGGTCTAGTGAGGTCCAGTTTTCAGGCGTATGTAGAGTTCAGAAAGGAAAAATATTCCTTTTTCTTCTTCTTAAATAATTAAGTGATAATTATTTTCTTTTCATCCTGGATTCTTAGCAGTCTTTGCAAATGCTAAAAAATCCAGGTACGTAATTGTGAATTCTGTCACAAATCCTAATCTTGGCAAGTTATGTGGCAAGAGACATTGCATGACTCCTTAATAAAGGAGCAAATGTTCACTTTTTTATATTTATTGTAGCTTTTAAACAGCTAAAATGTTTACAGAGATGAAACTCCAAACCATCTAATTTATATAGAGTTCTACTAAGTTTTGACTCATAAAAAGAGAATATTTACCAGAACTGAAACTCTTATAAATTCAGACTCCTTTTCAGCCTTATGTTGTTGTCCATTTCTTGTAGGCAGCTAATAAAAGACTGCTTTTATGCTTTTTTTTTTCTTCATGACATGAATTCCCAAACTGTAACAGAGAGTATTTGTGCTTGAAGGATGGTCTGTCATTTCTTTTTTCAGCTATTGGAAAAATATTATTGCTCCCTGGAAATTTTGTTTTACTTGCCTTCTCAGATGAGCATCGTTGCAGTAATGTTATGGAAAGAAAATAAAAAGAGTTAACCTTGTGGAGGGGTGGCCATATTTGGTAGCTTAGCTGTCTATTTCAAAGTATTTTAAGGCTTCTTAAATCATACTCTGTGGGATGAACTAGACCTTATCCTGTAATTTGATTAGCCATAAAGAGGAGGTAGCCTTGGCAGCAACAGACCTACAATTCCTTAAAAAAAATTTAAAAGTCACTTACTGAAAAAAAAAAAAGGGTTTGTAGGGGAAGACCTGGTGTAAGAAAAATCAGCTTTAGCTATGTAAAGTGTTGGGAGAGGCAGGTTTAGGTTTGGATGGTGCTGTATTAAGAACATCATTCTGATAAAATCAGGTATGGATATACAGGGGGGGGGTACCCCTGACCCATATGTGACCCCGAGCCTGGAGCATGTCCAGTCAGGCTGGCAGCCCTGACTGATCAACTCATAACACCCTCCAGGAACCCGGAGGGGGGGCTGGAGCTCCTGAAGGTGGGGGCTGGAGCATTCTGCCCCGGCCAACGGACCACCTACCCACAGGGCTCCACCAACCACGGGGATCACCGAATGAGCACACAGCCATCCCTTACCTCGCTCCTCCCTTTCTCCTGCCCTTTACCTTCCCTTTATAAGTTTCTGTTCTTCCTGATTAGAGTCGGTTGACCCTGAACCATATTGGTTACGTCTTTTGTCAGCCGTCCGGATGTTTAGGCAGTCGGTGCTGCCTGTCCGCATACGGGGCGCCGTCGGTGCGGCTGAAGCCCTGCGGCGCACCCCACAACCTCCTCACCTTGGGTGGGTCCGACCCGACTGGGCCAGCCCGAGAGAGTGCCCCAGCGCGGCGTCGATCTCCTTCCGGCCCGCGACCGGACACTGCAGAGGATCCAGGATCCTGGAGAGTGAGACAAGCCGGTTCCCCGGGGGGGTCCAAGATCACGCTCAGGAGCGTTGGCCAGGCCTGAAGACCTGCGGCCTAGTGCCAGCCCCAGCCAGCGGCCCACGACAGTAAAGAATGATCAAGATAGCCAGAACATATGTTATTGCGCCATATCTCAATTGCTTTTGCCAGTATATTTAGTTTGCCAGCACAGACTATACAAGCAGCAAGTACCCAGCTAAGAAATCTTAAAAAAAAAAAAAAAAATCATTGAACTATGAATGTGATTATATAATGTAATCATCTTGACCCTTCTTTTATGTTATTCCTATGTTACACTGGTTTCAGGTGTGAACTGCTTCAACTGTGAACTGGTTTCTGATTCCTAGTGCCTGTGATGTAAAGATGGCTCATTTAAATTCCTGCCTGCAGATCCCCAAACCTTGGTGCTCATCTTTTGCCCTAATAGTGTAACAGCCCAGTGCTGTGTGGTGAGCTGAGCAGTGCAAGTGCATTGTTTCCTTGGTCTCTATTTAAAGAACTGTAATTTACTGGAAAATATATTCCTAAATATTACTGTAATAACTCTCTTGAGTATTTTAGATCACTGGCCACAATCGAAATGGCAGATCCTCAGCTACTGTAAATCACAGTTGCACCACTGATTTCAGTAGAGGTATATTGATTTACTGCTGCAGAGGATCTTGTCTGAAATATTTCTGTGGTATTGTGTGCATTTCCAAAGGAGTTAGTTAGAAAATTTACCGGTTATAAAATAAAGCTAAGAAAGTTCAACATAACCTTTCTCAATGGCTAATGTATTTCTTGGTCTTAAAGAGTATATAAACAATTAATGTCACCAGACCCAAGTAGTGTAAAGTTGGAACATAAACATCTCAATGGTTTGAAGACTGGCTATTCTGGAACATCACAGTTAATGTTAGTAGGAAGATATTTCTTATTATTTTGTGTGTATTATACCAACTTATTCAATATACAGGGTCATGTTACAATTGTTCAGGTCTCAAAATAGGAAGAAAAAGGCAGCTTTTAGTGATGTATCTTTTTATCAGCTGTTTTGCATGTAACTTTTTTACACTTCAGAGTAAAATGCTTTTAATGAAAATTAGCAACGTTATTTGTGCAAAAAAAATGCTGGAAGTGGTGGGAGGAATGTAACTTTTAGTGTTGGTAACTGGTTCACTAACAAATTTGAAAGGTCATTTCAAGTACCATAATGAATTCTGCTTAAAAGCTTTTGTGAGTGTAACGTTTTTTTAATCTATAGATGGAAGGAGCAGTGTTAATAGATGCTGTAGGAGAACAAAAAGAGGCAGCAGAGAGGAAATGCGGAAGGTGAGGAGGAAGGCAGTGAACCAGCCCACTTTATCAGGACGTCAAAGTGATTTAAATGAGAGGTGCAGATGAGGAGTTGCTCCAGATAGCTGTTAGTGATAGCTGCCTAAAACCACCAGTAGGTGTCTTGTCAAAGAAGTAACTTAATTTCAGGGACACCAAATGCTTGCAGTTTCCACTGGTTTTGCTTGGAAAATGAACATAGATTTGGATAACTTATATATGTGGTGCAGTTGGGAAAGAAAGGCAGCGTCAATGTAAAAACTTATATGCAAAAAAGAGTTCCACTGAGTCCTGGCCCTGCTCTTCCAGACTGCTGGTGGACTTTTTTTAGTTTGATATATACTTATTATGAAATATACAGCATCTAGCAGTATTTAACATTCCTAAATGAAAAAAAACTCACTGGGTAGCAGGAGAAAAACAAATAGCTTTCTTTTCTGGTAGCTGAGATGACACAAGAATGAAGAAATTGAAGAAATGTATTTAAGAGAATTATTATTGAACAAAAATATCTTCAGAATGAGAGTTCGTTTTATATGCTGTGTTACATATAATCATGTATAAACATGTATCTAAGCATATGATATTATCATGGGCAATGAGTCTTCTTGCAGCTGTTACATAGGTGCCTAACAAACAGCCTAATTTTATCTCTTTTTCTTATATTCCTAAAATTTTGGAATTTATGCAGCTTGTTTCAAAACACCAGCACAGCATCAGCACTGCTGGCTTGAAAGCCTAAAGTCTCATGAATAAGCTTTATGTTTTACTCTCTGAAATTATCTGTGCTGATGCCACTTGTTTGTTAGGATGCACCTTCCTCCCTGCTGCTGTACAAAAGCACATCCTGAAAGATACCTGCTACCTGTTGAGAGAGAAAGCACAGAGAAAATACAGAGTTAGGCTGACTGTAAATATGAAAAGGGGAAAATTGCCAGAAGGTCATAGGGTAATCCTTGATAAATGCAAAATAAAATTATTCCCAGAGAATTTTATAAATACCGCTGAAGAAATGAACTAATTAAAGGGCTAAGGAAAGTCAGACAGTCTTGTGTTCAGTTTAGAGAAAAAGTAATTGTAACTTTCAAAATACTCAGATTATTGCCCCTCTTGCAGCATAGTGCATCATTGTTTTGATAAGGTGGTTTTTAAGGAAAGGTTGGTGTTTTCAGTGATCTGAAACTCTGGGAACCACTGCATAAAAAGGCAGGAATGAAAAACGCCTTAGAGCAGCAGGTTAAACATGTTACTACATCACGCAAACTTTCCGTTCCTTACCCAGAGACAAGAAGTATGTAGGAACCTCTTGGATGTCTCTAACGAGAGGTTCTTTTTTAAGGTGAGGGGGAGGTGATATATAGCTGCACAGTTTTTCTGTATCAATTTTTTTCTTTTTCAATGCTGCACCTGAGCTTTTTTTATTATTATTACTTCAGCATGTCATGTCATTACATTGTGCAATGATGTGATGCACGGAAATATCAGTTGCACCTAGAAATTGAAGTTTTCCCACACACCCATTTTCAGCTGGTATCATCGCTATTTGTTCATATAGCTGATTTCCAAGGCAGAATGAAGAGATGAACTTGTCTGAATACTATTATACATTACACCGTACTGCAAAATATACTTCTCAAATTAAAAATGAAAAAACTTTATTTTTCCCTGAAGAGAAAAAAATATAAAATATGTCTGTTTACCTAGAAAAAAATATATAAAATGTCTGTTTACCTAACTTATTAAAATATGTTTTGTCTCTGCTCAGAATGAATGAGGGCACTTTCTCCATGGTTGAATTGTTCTATATTTCACAGCCTAGTGAAAAACAAGTTTTTGCATTGCTCCTTAATATTTATTTCTTGGAGGTGCTTAATAAATGTAGAAGGTGACATTGCATGATGCGTTCCTGTGCCACATGCTGTAACTGACCCTGCGTGTGCAGGGGCGTTGGACTAGATGACCTCTAGAAGTCCTTTCCAACCTTAAGCATTCTGTGGTTCTATGATTCTATGATTATGCCTCATCCAATTCTGTGAATATTTGAAGTCCTCCCCCGGCAACTTCCTTCAACATTTTCCTTTACTTTCAACCTTTTCCTTTCAACGTTTTCCTTTTTAGCTTTGCTCAGGGCCAGATTGGGTGAGGGCTACCAAGAACTGGAGTAACTCAAACCATTTATCTTTCAGGTGTTCTAAAAAAGTCAAAAATGACATAAACCTATGGCAGTTTTATTAAAAGCTGTATGATGTGTGAAGATTTCAACTGTACTTCTTCACAATCTTAACAGTTTCTAAACTCATATAAAGACAGCATGACTAATAGGGTTGCACTATTCCTTATGGGTTTTATTAGACTCTGTGTTAAGAATATATCAGTTTTAAGAATCGTATTTGATCCCGGCTTTTGAATAAACTGTAAGACTGTTTAATTCCTTTGAAAATCACTGAGGACTGTACAGCTTTCTTTTAAGATTCTTGGGTGGTACAGACTGTGAGTACTGAACTAAGTAAACCCACTTCAAAATCTCTAACCACCCATCTTCAAGTGCCACCATAGAGAAACCGGAAGAGCAAATGGAGGTTATAACCCACCTCAAATCTCTCCCTCTTCAGGCTGCATTGTCTCCTGGGCCGTGCGAGTAACCTGGGAACCAGAGGTAATCTTGTCCATTCTAAAAACCTCGTTTTCACTGTTTTTCTTTTCCAGAAATACCATGGTCTTTTGTGGCAGTGAGGGAATTGGTTATTTTTCTTAAGTAGTAGATTGTCTGGGAAATTTCTTAGACTGTGTTAGGAATTGCATGGAATAAAAGCACATGCCAGAAGGCAGGAGTCAGGGTTAAACATGCTCTCTAGCAATGTAGTAGGATCCATACACATGGACAGGAGGACTCCTCACTACTTCAAAACAGCTCATGCAGATCTGTAGAACTGGTACCTTGCAGTGGAATCCATTTGAAAATCATATGCATGCACATACACTTTTTGTATTGATGCCACTGAAAGATGTGTTTACATGATTTTGAAGAATATCTGCGTTTCTGCAAATTAGATTTGGGAAAAGACTTTCTACACAATGTCAAGACCCTTTTGATATTGCATTATCTCTTCATGTAGGATTTGCCTGAGATTTCTGGAAAGAGTAATCACTTAAATTAGTTTTCAAAAAAAAAAAAGAGTGCATTCACAGATTATTCAGTTTTATTCATTATTTGCTTTGCACATCACATCCATATGCAGAGGTGAAGAATATGGGCCATAATTATTTTAAATGATTTTTTGATGCTTGTGTTCCATTTAAATGATATCTTAGTTCAAAGAATAGTTTAGTGAACTTATGGACCAGGATGTTACTGAAAATGAACAAAGTTTTTCTGTGTCACCTAATTGTTGGTAGGAGCTGATGGCAGACATGGAATTTCTGTTTTATTGGTGATCCCGAGTTGCCAATGTTTGGGCTTTTTTGGTGTTTGAGTGAGAGGTCAGGAGTGTGGAATCTGACAGAGGGGAACCGTGGGCCTTGCCCATTTGTCCTCCTGAACATCCTGAATACCAGGTAGGTGCCTTGGGATCTAGGGAGCTGCGTAGTCTGCTCAAGCTGATCTACCAGCAAGATGGGCAGCAAAAGAACAGACCTAAGCGGCTAGCCAGCAAAATGAAAAGGCATCTGGTCAGTGAGGAAATTATGGAGCTTGGCAGGAAGTTGGAGTTGGGCAGCAAGCAAGTTGGGCAGAGAGCCAGCTACACTGTAAGCCAGCTGGCCCATATCCCTGCTTATCTGCTTGACATCTTGCAAAGTGATCACTTGTCATCCTGCTAAAAGTCATGAGATGGTCTGCAGTTCATGAAAATCGAGGGGAGGAGGGAAAGATCATCTTTGAGCTTATTTATTTTATTGTTCCTGAAAGGCTTAGCAGTGTATTTTCCAACCTTTCCTCATCACCACAAAATTTAAAGAATGAAACTTTTTAAGAATGAAAAATAAGACTGTACATGTAGGACTTGGAGGAATCTAATATGTTACAAGTCTTTTACATCTGTGCAACTGTGTAAAACATTTCAGACAAGGAAGTTTATTTTACAGATCCAATTGCAAAATACAACCACAGATTATGACATAAAATGTCATGAGATTTTTTTTTCCCTTCTCAAGTATTTTATGCATGTAAATGCTGAATGGCTGAATATAAAATTCAAAACTGAAAATTCAACATGAAAACAGAGGCTAGAAATTTGATGTAATATTTTTGCATTTTTTTCTTTGATCAATTCACATAATTTTGGAAATATTTATGTAAAATCATTGGTTGGACATCATTTGTAAGTGGTAAAATCTTTTAATGGATAGAGTTGGAGTAAGACATATAGGCCCCTTCTTGAGGTGTAAAATAGAAGCAGCAACCTTCGCACATAAATACAATTTTAAATTTGCTATGCAGTGTGTTTCAGGATAAGCATTAATTTGCTAGTCAGCAGTCCATATTCAGCTTCTTGAATATTTGTGGAGAGCAAACTTAAAGCTGCAAACTCAGCTGAAATGAAATCACATACACTTTATGTCTGCAAAATGGTTTTGGGTGTACTTGACAAATTCCATTTAAGAGCTCACTTAGAATATTAAATTTAAACTCAACCTCCTGCTTGCAGACTACACTCATAGCTCTACCTAGATCATTCTGTATGCATGGAAAAGGTTTGAGTGAAGCAGATGGTGATTTGTTTAGAGCATACAACCCAAATCTTAGAGATCTGCGGCGAGTTTGATTAATTGCTCTGCATCCTACTCCATAACTTTACACTTACGGTTTTAGAATAACTATTTCCCTTTGTTCTTGCTGCAGACTGAAATATAAAGATATTTTGCATTGCTGGCTGTTGCAAACAAGCACAGGTGCCAATTCAGCCCTCTGCATGCATCTCTTGAGCACAGAACAACCTGAAGGACAAGTAGGTGCCAGGTGATGAAGACTGTAGGTTTGCTGCAGTGATAGGAAAAAGCAAAGTGTTGATGTTGCAGTGGTGTTACATGTAAACTTAAAAATGGTTTGTTTATTTGCAGCCTATTTGTGCTAGTTGTTTTGTAGTTTCATCTCAGAGAAGAAGAAGAAAAAAAAAAACTCATACTGTAAAAATCTGGAGCCTAACCAGTCAGTCATCTGCAGCTAGTGATTCAAAAATGGTCTGCTGCTCCAGCACAGGTGGGTCATAATCCGTGTCTGAGGTTTGGTAGAGTTGATCCTCTAACCAGGACCATCCATCAGTATGATTGACCTGAGCAATTTCTCAGGGCAGCAAAACAGCCCCATGGCTTCATCTCTACTGGAGCCTTGCAAAGTCAGTTTTCTTGTGGCCTAGAGAGGCAAAAAGCCACAGGAGTAGTAGATACTACTTGACCAAGGATTGGAAACATGTCCAAGAAACAATTTGTATACTTGCAGCAAGTTGCAACAGGCTTTTCAAGTATTTGACTATGTCTCAGAAACAGTGTCTTCCACCTTACATCTCTTCGCACTGAACCCAGTTATCTTTAGGATGACTATGTCTTGTTCTCTCTCCAGTCCTGAGAGGTCTTGATATGTCTCTGAATTTGATCATTACAAAAACAGCTGATTTGGCTATGGGTAACCTGTATATGCTCTACAGTTATATGCTATACAGCTGAGTGTGTAGTTAGGCTTTGTCCGTATCACTGTATTAAGCCAGAAATGACTGTGGTTTGGAGCTTTTAGTTTCCTAATGGTGCTACTGTAATAGCTGAGAAATTGAAAAGTATGATTTCTTCATCATACATATATTTTAGATTAATGTATTAAGAAATAGCTTGCACTATTGCAGGTAAAAGGGTAGCCTGGATAGATGCTCCCACTGCCTTCCCCTGGAAAAGCTGACAGTTCATGGCTTAGACAGGTGTACTCTTTACTGGGTGAAAAACTGTATGGATTGCTGGGCCCAGAAAGTGGTGGTGAATGGAGTTAGGTCCAGCTGTCAACCACTCAAGAGTTGTGTCCTCAGAGGTGAATGTTTGAGCTGATCTTCTTTAATATCTTTATCAATGATCTGGATGAGGGGATTGAGAGCACCCTCAGCAAGTTTGCAGATAACACTACACTGGGAGGAAGAGTTAATCTGCTTGAGGGTAGAATGGCTCTACAGAGGGATCTGAACAGGCTGAATTGAGGGATTGAGTGCCAAGTGCCAGATCCTGCATTTCGCTCACAACAGCCCCATGTAGTGATGCAGGTTTGGGCAGTGTGGCTGGAGAGCTGTGAGACAGAAAAGGATCTGAGGGTGCTGGTCAACAGCTGGCTGAACATGAGCCAGCAGTGTGCCTAGGTGGCCAAGAAGGCCAGTGGCCTCCTGGCTTGTATCAGGAACAGCGCAGACAGCAGGACCAGAGAAGTGGTCTTACCCGGGCCGAATACAGGAGGATGATCACATCTTGAATACTGTGTTCAGTTTTGGGCTCCTCACTATAAGAAAGACATTTAAGTATTGAAGTGTGTCCAAAGAAGGGCTGTGAAGCTGGTGAAGGGGCTGGAGCACAGACTTTATGAGGAGCAGTTAAGGGAGCTGGGGTTATTTAGTGTGGAGAGGAAGAGGCTCAGAGGAGACCTTATCACTCTCCACAACTACCTGAAGGGAAGTTGTAGTGAGATGGGAGTTGATCTCTTCTCCAGAATAACTACAGATACAACAAGAGGAAATGGCCTCAAGTTGCATCATGGGGAGTTCAGGTTAAACATTAGGAAGAATTTCTATATGGAAAGAGTAGTCAAGCATTGGAACAGACTTCCCAGGGAAATGGTGGAGTCACCATCCCTGGTAGTGTTCAAGAAACATGTAGATGAGACGCTTAGGGACATGATTTAGCAGGTATGGTGTTGAAGGGTTTATGGTTGGATGCGATGATCTTGAAGGTCTTTTCCAACCATAATGATTCTATGATTCTAAGTCTTTGAAAACATTTGACACGTCTCTAATCAAGAGAAGAATATGCTAACTGAACTGGAAGCAGTTTATAGCTTATTTGACTGAAGAATGCAATCTAATGAGACTGCATGTGAATGAGATATTTATTAGACTTGCTTTTGGTATTAGCAAGAAATATATACTGGTTTTGGTTACAAGCAAGTGGCACAACAGTGCTGGCAAATTTATAGGGTATTTTAAATTGACAGTTTAATAGAGCAGATGCGGTGCAGAGAAATATGAGTAAGGATTTAAAGGGGTGAAGTGAGACAAGCTTGTGACCAGCCAAATGCTTTTGGCAAGTTCAGATGACAAGAAGGTACTTAAGATCCCAAGGCAGAAGTTTATGGTTTGACTCTTTTGTTTTGGACTAATTTGTGGCTGTGAAATCCTACTTGTTACTGTATTCTGAGGCCTGAAAAAACCCACAATATATGGTAATTTAATTCAGTACTTCATGCAAGTTCTTCCTAACACTGTTCTATTCCGTTGTTTTATGTTACTTTTAAAGGATGTGCTGATTAAGTAAGAAATAGGACCAATGAAAAATGAGACAATCTCAGAGAGTAAAAGTGAAAGTCAGAATTCTGTTTTTCAAAGCTGGCTATAAATCCTAGCTAAGATTAATTCAGTCAGTGCAGAAACTTCTGCCTGGTGCCTCCTACCAGTTTGGTATCAGCAATATTATACACTAGGAGTCGATATTTTATATTTATCTGAAGTTCTACAATTAAAGAAAAAAAAAAAGAATAAGACACTATTCTAGATCAGCACCCCAAAAACCATTCAATTCCTCGTTCAGAAAACCAAATATATAATATAGCTGTGCTTAACTCTGACTGTGACCATTCAGTCTTGGTATCTGTTTTCTTTCATCATCAAACATCTTTTCAAAACCTATTTCTGATACATCAGGAAATAAGAGTCATCTGGGATTGCATAAGGAAAGGAAATGCAAAATTAAAAGACTCCTAGGGAAAGCAATTTGACTGAAATGCACTTTCCGGTGTGGCATAGTTCATTTTAGGATGTCTTTTTTTCCTGAAAAAAAAAAAAAGTCATTCTGGTCGATCTAAAATCCTTTAAGACTTAGAAATTCAGTGTCTTAAATTCACACTGTTTAAAAAAATGACTTATAGACTTTCCATCACTGATAGTGATAATGGAAGACAAAAATAATTGATTTTCAAACCAGCAGCAGAAACTTTTTTTTTTGAATACAGTGATATTTAACATACATTACATATTAGATATACTGTGGCTTTGTGTGGGATCAAAGCATTTTAATACAGCTACAAATGTTTAGTTTACTTGAAGTGATATATTTTCCTTAATCTCCTGCTACAATTTGTTAAAATATGAGGAAGAAAGAACTCCTTTCCATGCAAAAACAAATTAAAGTGATGAAAAAAGCACAGCCAATCTGAAAAGCTGAAATTCCCATAACTTGGCAAAATCTATGATCTGTATAACATTACCTGTGAAAGGGATAGTATTGTTAATTGTGTGATTATTTATGAAATGATTCTTGTTTTGGCGCTAGGGGCTTGTTTCCACATGATTAGTTTCAAGTGTGTGTTTTCAAGGGAAGTCCTTCATCATGATTGTGGGGTCAAGTTACTTGTAGCTGATTGTGCTAACACACAAGGAGTAGTTTGACTAAAACATTGACTTCAATCTCTTCATTTACAAATTCATTACAGTAGTGTCAGTGCCTTATTTGATAATCAGGGAGCACTAGAGTAGTTTTACGGAGCTCTAATTAATTTAGCAAGCAGGGTGCTCCATCAAGGAGGGCTAATGGAGCATTTCTAACCCAGCATACCAGCAATTTTTCATTGACTCACATGAAAATTGTGCCCCTTCTTCATTTCTCCATCAGGTCATTAGGGGACATCTCATTATTTCAAAAGCATTGCCTGTTATCCTCCTCCCCATTTTTTGATACTGCTTAATTTAAACCATAGTATATCATATGGATATTACAGAATATATGATATTGCTGTGTAAATCTCAACTCTCTGCTTCCCCTGCAATAGATGTTGTAATGGGAACATGACTGAAGGGTGGATCAGACGACGGGACACTAGTCACAGCCCAGAACTTCCTTAGGAGCCTCCCATGCTGGGACAATGTGCAATAATCTATCGTGGGTTTCCTGAACCTGCAAAGTGAAATTGATAATCCAGAACACACCAAAAAATGGTTCTGTGCTGCTGGTACAAAGGGTACCATGCTACAGGAATGGGAGACCCTGCTTGAGCAGGGAGGTTGGACTAGATGATCTCTAGAGGACCATTCCAACCTTATCCATTCTGGATTCTGTGAGATGGGGAAGGTATGGAGAAAACAGGAGAAACCACTTAGCTCTTCCTCCTGGTGAGGATATAACAGCATAAATGTCTTGTATGAAGTCAAATATTGCATACGCATGTGGGATTTGTGCTGTATATAGTATTGCAATTTATGAAATATTTCTCTTAAAGGAGAAAAAAGAAAACCCCTGCAGGTACAATTTACACCTGTGCACAGAGACAGTACAAGGCATATGTGTCACCTCTAAATCTGACTTACATTCGCCCTTAAGGTTTTTTTGTATATATAGAAACACATATAAAAAAGAACAGAGACTCATAACTGGCATTTGGCAAGCAACAGAAACCAGAGATACTGTTGAGACACGTATTTTTTCTCTCATTTGATTTTAATGCAGTCATACAATTACCTGCAGGATTTCTAAACTTTAGAATAAGCCCGCTTTTTTTTCCAGCTGAAGTACAGTATTTCTAAAAGCAGCTACTAGATTTAATTATATTCATTAAAGTAACATTCTGAGCTATAATTCCAAGAGTTTTTTATTATGAAAATTCCTCAACTTTTTTGCATGTTTGGTTTTATGATGCAGTTAAACATTGGCTGTGAATTTTATTGGCATCCCATGTAATGTTTCTGTCATTTTAAAACAAGCTTATAATTAATGTTGGAAGCAAAGACATGTGAAGTATATGAAAAAAAGTGGCATTGTACCTATAAATCTGGAGATGCTTACCATCTGCAAGTCATATCTGTACTAGCTTTCTAGTTAGTTATATGACAGGCGTTGTTCTTAGAATATATTGATCCCAGCTACTCATTAATGTAATGCACAAAATAATATAGTGTCTGGAGTTGTGAAAACAGATTTCCAAAGAAGAGTTTATAATTATTAATTTATTTTAAGAGTTGGTGGAGTGGATGTCAGCATAATTTTACATATGAAATGAAAGCCATGTATTTTTTTTCATATTAACTTAGTGTATAAATATTTTATGACTGGAAGAACTTACAAAGACAGGTTTACTGTTTCTGACTTGGGTGAAGATTCTCTTGTTTCAGGTACCATTGTTGGGCTAAGGCTGCAAACTGTTCTTTCCTTAGGGGCATTTGCTTGACTTTTTTTTTTTTTTTCCTTCCTAAAACTAGAAAGGAGTTTGTCTTTTAAACTTCAGTCCTGATATTAAATATATCTAAAATTGGCCAAAACAATCAAAAGGTAAGAGACACTCATCTGTCAGATCAATGGGCAGTGTGACTATATAAGCTTTTATTGTTTGTCTCAGTGCATAGCAGAGACATTAAAGATAGTTTTTATTTTTTGAGATACCTTGTCCAATCCTCCTTCAGGCCTGTAACTCTGTATCTGTATTTTCTCAAAATAAATAAAAAAGGGAACCTTTTTACTAGCTCCAGTGAAGCTCACATAGCCTTGTGGAAGGGCCTGTCTATATAAATCTTATTCTGGGCTAGTCTTTCCATTCCTCCAAGAACCCATGGACTTTTCGTTTCAACCTTTCTTCTTTTTTTCCTCTTCTGTTGCATTCATGGACTGTCGCTGCACTCAGTTATTGATTTCTCTTACGCCGTGATTTCAGTCAACTCTGCCATTCCTGCCTTAAATTATTGCCGTGGGGGAATCTTGAATCTATTGCTTTGAACTTAATCGACTTTTAAATTGATGTGAGAAAAGGAATAAAGTTCCATTTGTATTCTAGCTGTTTGGGCTCCTCAGAGCTCAAAGTTGAAAAACAACTTCTGTTGTCAAAACAGGCAGGCATGATGCTGAATGCACATGGATCATATTGTCAAATGCGAAAGTTGTATTTTATCATTTCCTAATTGTTCATGTTGCTCTGCCTTTAGCCATTCACAGGTACAAGTTGTTTAGGAAATTTGGTAACTTCTTTTTTGAAACCTCAGCTGTTGTTTCACAGCTCCTCTCAGAAGGGCCTTCTCTGCGTCAGAAGTCCTCCAACATGTGGCATGAATAATTTCCCTCTTGGACACAGTACAGTTTCTAAGTCCTTCTGGGCTTTCCTAAGGGTAAAAGTTGAGAATATTGGAAGGGTTAAGTGAGCTGGCTTCCAGTTTGTATATATGTATGCATATACAAGAAGGCTCCCAGTTTGTATAAATGTTTGTTAACTTCTGCTCATTCTTCTTCGCTTCTCATTGTCTGAAGTTCAAAAGAACTGTGTGCACTTCAGGGACAGGTACCAAACATGTTACTTTATAGTGAAGCATTTAAAATGGTTGATAGCCTGAGATGGTTGTTGACTATATAACTGCTCAGATCAGACCACGCGAGTCTAATATCCTTACCTCCTAGTTGTATCGGCTTTTACATATCTGTCCTTCCTAGTTGTGTTGTCTTTTAGCCATATACAGTCTGGTTCTACCAAGCACCATCTGGTGATCACCTCTGCAGTCCCTCAAGTTGAGACATTTGCTTTTCAAAAAAGAACTCTAAACATCTAACTGTTTCACAAATTACAATTAAATTTCTGTAGAGATAACACAATTCAGTTATGGCAAGTAATTATGGTGGCAAATTACGTGTATACAGTGGATGCTCTACTGAAATGCTAAAGCTCTTCCTTTGTTTTTACACTTCTTTTTATTGCCTTTTGCATTTCTGTGCAAAGGATGCTTGAAAGAGCAGATTCTGAATGGCAGAAGTTACAGTAGCTTCCCCAGCAGTGGAGCTTTTGCACCAAACTTTACTTGAGCGCTCTCCTGTATAGGTATTTGCAATTCACTGGAGGTTGTATCTGAGGTTTTTCAGTCTTTTATCTGTGGCATCTTAAGTGAGGGTCAAAGCTTTTAGTTTTGTTGAATTCCCAAAGCTAGATTCCACAATTGTCTGAGAAAATATACTGGAAGAGGTTGAAAATTCATTCACAAATGGTCCATAATATGAAGACTTGTTATTTGCATGCAAAACACACTGACTCCTTTTCTACTGACAAAATGAACATGGATTACCTTACTCTGAATGCTGCAGCAAATCCCCAAAATAGTTTATAGGTGGTACCTTTAAACATAAATGTAATCAATATGTTAATTCTAGAATTATGATAATTATAGTGGATGCTGAAGAGAGATGCAATGAAGTGCTGTATTCTTTTCAACTTGACCTTTATTCAATCCATTTATTGACTTTTATAAATGCAGGCAGAAAACAGAAAAATCAAAGCTGAGATGATTGGTCCATTAGTACAAGTGGGATGGTATTAGCTGCAAGTTATCTTACCAGAAACCACTAATCCTTAAGAGATCTTTGCTAAACTGTAATCAAGAGTGACATCTGTAAAGCATATGTGGTTATGGGGTTTACTATTCATGCCAATTGAAAAGAAAACATTAAAAATTAAGGACTTTTTACTCTTCCTCTTTTAACTGTGTTGTAAAAATAGTATCAGCGAAAGTTACCAGGGTACTATTTTATTCATTATTTATCATTGAAAGTTATTCTCTGAAATGTCTAATCAAGTAGTGATTCACAGACCCATGAAATTGCAGTTTTAAGTAGATGCTGTAAAACCCACAGAAATGAAAGATAATCAACAGCTGAGTCTTCAGAACTATTTTCATGATATTGTAAGTATAAAAAACTTGATGATATTACTATTGATATAAAGTAGTAAAGTCATGAAAATATCTTCTTTGAAAGAGGCAGAAAAATAAGAGTGAAGATAGAATTGATAGATATCCCAGGAGTTGTCAGACTGCTTTTACCAAAGTCCGACTTTGGGTCTAGGACTGTGCTGCTGTGCTGCTATTTGCTGTGGATACACACCCCTAGGGGAACGGAAGATCTGGAGGACCCTTTGTTCCCTCTATAATCTACACTCCTTATTTTTCATCCTTATTATCTTGAGACACTCTCAGTATCTCCCTCTCCCTCAGTATCTCCCTTAAATACAGAAAATACAAAATAGGTTTTGTAGACTTCAGTTGCCTGCAGCCCCAGTGAGTGTTTTGGAAGCCAAAATACAATTGAAAGGAACGGAAAAAGATGTGTATGATTTAGAGTTCAACTTAAGGTCTCTGGTAAGACTGCTGGTAAGCCTCCAGTTGTTCATGCTGCAGTGACTTCTTTAGTCTCAAAACTGTCTTTATCTCATTTAAAATTCTGTATATGCTAATATGGTAGACTTCACGTCGGTGCTTAACTTTTCTTTCCTCTCAAAGTCCTTTCTTGCCCGTCACTAGGCTCTTCTCCTCACCCTACAGACCCATCTGAAGATACAGGTAGAAAACTGGCTGCATCTCTTGAGAAATGCAGAGTCATTGGGAGGCAGCTACTGTGAGGTTTAAAAGCACTGAGAGTGGGGAAAAAAAAAAAGAGCAAGGAGAATTTCTTGCCCTTCCTTGTCCTGTTTCTTAGACTCCTTGTTGAAGGATGGTTTCTTTATCAGCAATTACTGCCTCTTGTTTTTTTGTTTCTATTTTCCTCTCCCAACTTAGGAACTGCTGATAAGCCAAAATCTTAGCTACTTCCAGTAGTGCAATCTGTTGTTTATATTTAAAATGATTTTAATAGTCTAATTAGCATCTAATCACCTAAACTTTGGTTTTGTATTTTGGATTTTGATGAGTCAAATTCAGCTTTTGCTTTTACTTTCTTTATGGACTATTTTTCCTCCCTACATGTAGGACAAGAAAAAACCCTTCCAATTCATTCACTGCCACCTTCTATTTCCTCTTAGTCTAATTATAACATTTAAATATCTTCAGCTCTTTAGTGAATTTATGATTTTAGGAGTAATAGTCTTTACTTTTTGAATGCAACCAAATAATGTCTGAATTGGAGAAAGTTGGCTTATTAATGTAATTAATAGCATAATAGTAGTAGTTCAGTAGTGGTTCAGTAATTAGTAGTTTGGTGGTAGTCTAAAAAGAAGGCAAAAGCTAGTAAGTACCTTTTCCAGGCCACCTCTCAAGAACTAACAAGGATTGACCATAGGACATTGCCTGAAGAAGGGTTGTTTGTCATAGAGCTTGTCTGTCCCAGTTACATCATTTGGACTGATAATTATTATAGAATACTGAGTGCATATCCCCTTGGGATAAAAGTTATTCACATGCTGTTACTTTTTTATATACAAATATCAGAGTTAAAGATGATAATGATGATGATAAAGCCAAGTTTATGACGATAAAGCCAAGCAAATGTTAATTATTGAAATAATATTTATTTATTTGTATGCATGTGTGTGTGTTTGGCCACAATTCCTTTTTCCTTTTTGTAAAATGTAATTTTGAAAGGCTTGGAAAATATAAAATTATTTTTTTTTTCCTAATCCAAAAAAAATTCCTAGATTCTTCTGCTTTTAAAATGATTTTAATGAGATGAGATATCAACATAGGCTAGTCCTACTTTTAAAGGATGAAAATGAGAACAAGGAGAGCAGAATGTTCTGCCGAGCCTGTCATGGGCATCTGGATGCACAGAATATTGTTATCATAGTGGAGGTTGGAAGATGTTATGGAGCAACTCCAGTTGTGGAGCTGATTGGAGACTTGGGATATAGTAATATAGTAATTAATTTTAAACTTTAATATAACATTAAAATGAAATATTAAAATGAATCAGTGGATCTCCACTGACCTGCTGGAGAGCAGCTCTGCAGAGAAGGACCTGGGCGTCATGGTGGACGACAGGTTGACCATGAGGCAGCAGTGTGCCCTCGTGGCCAAGAAGGCCAATGGCATCCTGGGATGCATTAAGAGGAGCATCTCCAGCAGGTCGAGGGAGGTGATCTTACCCCTTTACTCAGCCCTGGTGAGGCCACATCTGGAGTACTGTGTCCAGTTCTGGGCCCCACAGTACAAGAGGGATGTGGAGCTGCTGGAGAGAGTCCAGCGCAGGGCCACGAGGATGATCAGGGGCCTGGAACATCTGCCCTATGAGGAGAGGCTGAGGGAGCTGGGCTTGTTCAGCCTGGAGAAGAGAAGGCTGAGAGGGGACCTGATCTGTGTCTATAAGTGCCTCAAGGGAGGCAATGAGGAAGATGGGGCTGGCCTCTTTTCACTGGTGGTCACTGACAGAACCAGAGGAAATGGCCACAAATTGAAGCATAAAAAGTTCCACGGGAACTTAAGGAAGAACTTTTTGACAGTGAGGGTGACAGAGCACTGGAACAGGCTGCCCAGAGAGGTTGTGGAGTCTCCTTCTCTGGAGATCTTCAAGACCCACTTGGATGCAGCCCTGTGCCACGTGCTCTAGGTGGCCCTGCGTGTGCAGGGGGGTTGGACTAGATGACCTCTAGAGGTCCCTTCCAACCTTAGGCATTCTATGATTCTATGATTCTATGATCTAATCTTAACACAGAAGCTTGGTTTTAACACTTGGAGCTTAAACATCTCTTTTAGTAAATCAGAGCTCTGTAGTTAGATGCATTTTGCACAAATTTGACATTTCTTTGTACATTATCAGAGATACTTTTTTAATTGGTGGTGACAAAGCTGCTTGCTGCAGGACCCTTCACAAATTTGTGGGGTTTTTTGGCTTTAAAATGCTGTGTGAACTCCAAAGTTTCTGCTGTATGAACAGAACTCAAGTAATATAGCTTTGTATCTGTAGGCATACTCTTAATCTGTAGATCCGCTGTGTTGTAGCCCTTCTCACTAATAGAAATATTGTAAGCACTTGGATCCTATGATTAGTGTTTGCTCCAAAGCTTTCGGTATCTGATCCATGGTTTACATTTTGGATTATTCCTCATATACGAGCCGAAATGTGTAAACTGTAGGCTTTACAGAGGTTTCAAAATCACTATTTAGTAAGGGAAACCATCAGAAATATACAAACACAACACTTACGTATGTGTGTGTGTGAGTATATATACGTATTCCTGCTGAAAAAGCCTATTATAGTTGATCAGTCTTCAGGTCAGACAATCTCCTAAAGCTCCTACAGTTCTATTTCCTGCATTTTTTTTTTTTTTTGGCCTCAGCTTCTTTTAATCTCTTCTGGAACCAGCTTTTTACTACCTGCAACTAGTTCAGTGAAAGGAAGGACTGTCAGCCACAAATATTGGCCAGTAGTATTCTCTTTACTCTTGAGACCATGTAAACTTTGATCCCCCTCAAGAATTTACATCTGGCATCTAACTTTTGAGGTCTTTTTTGAGAAAAGACCATTTCTTTAAATGCTTAGGAAAACTGACTTTGCACTTTATGTCCCCTTTTTCCTTTCCTCCTGCACACACATTACATTTAGCAGGTAATGAAGATAGAAATGTCATATATCATAAAACAATGGAACAATTTTTTTCTTTCTTCTTTTCTGTTCCTCCATCAACCTCAGCAACAGCTTATTAGAAATAATCACATGTAAAACTCAGTAAAACAGTCAAATGTATGTATCCAGCTTGAGCTGGATAAAGATACTTGTGAGTATATTAGAAACAACTTAAAATAAGGACATTGTGCAATTTTGACCAAAATGGTTATATCAGAAGTCTGAGGTCTGTGGAAATTGTGATGGGAAGTTATATACTCTAAATAATGTAATTCTTCATTCAGAAAGCATTGTTGATTATAGCAGTACCTCCTAGGCTGCAGTTAGTGTTTTGTCAGCTTTTCAAATGAGCATGCTTTATTTAAATCAGCTGTTCCATGGCTGAAAACAACATCCTGGTTGTATCTATCCTTCTTTTTCTTTTTCTTTTTGTCTTTTTGTCTTTTTCTTTTTCTCTTTCTCTTTTTCTCTTTTTTTCTTTTTCTTTTTCTTTTTCTTTTTCTTTTTCTTTTTGTCTTTTTGTCTTTTTCTTTTTCTCTTTCTCTTTTTCTCTTTTTCTCTTTTTCTCTTTCTTTTTCTTTTTTTTTCTTTTTCTTTTTCTTTTTTTTTTTCTTTTTCTTTTTCTTTTTCTTTTTCTTTTTCTTTTTCTTTTTCTCTTTTTCTTTTTCTTTTTCCTTTTCTTTTTCTTTTTTTCTTTTTCTTTTCCTTCCTTTTCCTTTCCTTCCTGTTTTTCATACAAACAGCTTGGCTGTTACCAAGAATTTGATTAAATAAAATACACACTATTTTCAAACTCATTATGTTCGTAGGTCAGAAAGGCCTTTGGATCATGCCATCTGTCTTTATAGGCCTTAGACTCTCACCCAAATATTCCTACATCCAAGTTTCAACTTCTGGTTGTATTTACTAAGATCACCTCAGAGATGACTAGGAAAGTTTTCCCAAAACTTAATTATTTCAAATATTAGCCTTGCTTCTAGTCTGAATGTATCTGTGTGCAGCCATTGGGTCTTATATTTATTTACCTGCTTATAGGATCTTTAATTAGCAACATTTTCCCCCCCATTTGTTTGCAAATCTAGGTTTTGATCAAGTCAACTTCTAACCTTCTTTTGCATAAAGTAGGGAAAGCAAGTTTGCTCCTGTTGCTCTTATAAGGTGTATGTCAGAGCTTGAGACAGGGCCATGGTTATGGTCTGACTCAGGTGTTAACTGTGGAAGCCTTCTGTGGGTAATAGCCATGAGGAAGCCAGTTCCCAGGTGCATGTGCTGTGGTTGCATTAGTAGTGACATATTATCCACTGCAGCAACTCCATGAAGAATCCCCTGTGTTGAAGTGAAACATAAAACACTTCTGCTTCTAGTTTGCATTCCCTCTGCTTATATCTCAACCTGTCATTTTGAAAATGACAAGCAGATTTTAGTAGCCATTTACTTAATTATTGGAATAGAAAGCATTTCATTGCTGCTTTTAAGTTGTGGATGCATCATCTGACCTCTTCCAAAGCACGTAACAGAAGTTTTATTGAATATTGATTACAATCAACAACATTTTTATCTTTTCTAGACAGTTTTGAATCTACAGCATTACGGAGTAGAAGATGACATAATTTAAGAAAGTATTTTCAGATTTTTTTTCTAAAAAGCCAGTCTCTTCCACAGAATTCTCAAATGTTGCAAAGGAAGACAGGAAATGTTGGAGGTAATTAACCTCCAGGTTATCCTAGTGTTATCCAGGTGTTATTCTGAAATATCTGGTCATAAAAAGTAATACTCGAATCTTACTACATTTCTATGAAGTAAAATGTTTCTTGAGATTTTATGTTAATTTTTGTGATCTCACAGAAAGATATATAAAGATATATTATAAAGCAGAAGATTTTGAAACCTCCTGGAGAAAGGCTGGAGTACAGTTCTAATTTTGAAATTTGAAACGTGGAAGTTTTTTTTTTTTTTTTGAACATACCAGACAATTGTCAAGTAACAGATCTATTTAGCTTGGCATCATTATTAAAAATTATATCCCAGGTCTGTTTTCTGGTAGAAAAGTCATTGATCCTGAAATAAAGAAGTCAGTTGTGATTTTTTTTTCTTCATTCCATTTATGCATGGATTTTCAGTTTTGTGTTTTTTCACATTTTAAAATATTTTCATATAATCAGCATCTTCATCTCAGGGCTGCATGGGGTTTTTGATGTGCTGTTTGGTGGCCAAAGAAACTGAGGAGCAGAGCAGCTCCTTGGGATATGATCATAAGAAGGTAGTCACAATACATTCCTTCCTGTCACTAATGAATGTATGTTTGCAACCTTGCTAGAAAATGTGGATGCCACTAATGCAGTAAGATGTGCCATGTAAATAAGAAGCAATTGAAAATTGTCTAGTGTTCATCTACGTAATCCAGTATTTGTGTTTGAAAGGAACTTCTATTTCTAGGCTACAACATTTCTGTTATGATCTCCCATCTTCAATTTCTTCAATTTCATCTTCCCTTGGTAGTTTATTTTCTAGTGTCTTCTGAAAGTTCCCATAATTCTGATACTGCAGTTAAAATTTCCTTCAGTGTACTCTTTTAAGGACTTGTGAGGATTTCTTTGCTAATAATATGCTGCTTATTTCCATCTGGTCTGCTGAGCTTACTGATAATGTGAATGTATTAGTTTTCTGTGCTTTTAGGCAGAATCACTTATCAAACAAAAAAAACGCACAATATCTTCTGAACAGTATAACAGCCTTTGAAGCATTAAGTGGACCTCAAAAATCCTCCACTCTTCTTTCCTGTGTGCACATACGCATATTTTATATATTATCATATACTGTCTTTCTGTACTTTTTTAAGGTATTAAATTCAGAAGTTCAGGGCTGGAATTTATAGATTAAAATATAACATTATTTTCCCTTACTATCAAGCTGAGAGAAATGCAAATAATATTTCCATGTTAGTGTAGGAGTCTGTTAACATAGAAGGTATTACTAAGAAGGAACCTATTCAGTGTGCTTAATTTGTTATCCTAAATCATTATTTTCTGTGCTAGTAGATATATAAAGAAAAGCTTATTGAAATAAAAGCTTATTTAAATCTTGATAGCCTTTTGAACAGAACTAGCAAATATAACAGCATCTTAAAAATGATAGACTAAAAATAAATTTGTATTACCTTTCTTATCTTATAAGATAAGAAGATAAGTATATATCTTATGCTTCGATCAGCCTTGACCGAGTGTGCAGAGCCAATAATTTAAGTACTTTAAACACTTACTAACAAAAAACCTGCTTCCAAGAGACTGATTAAAATACTAAGTTAAGTTATGCAGTGATAGGATGAAGTATAGCATTTTGTATTGGTTCTATGAAATACTAGAGTATTTTTTTCACAAGCCAGGTGGCACATCTTATGAACATGTGCTTAGATGGAAAATCATCACTACTGAACAATGGACATTACTCCGAATTGAACGAATGCCCCATTGTTGGAGACACTATAGCTCAAGACAGAACAGCACTCTCCCATGCCCTCGCAGGACCAGTGCATACTGGTCCTCCCTTTGCTGTTCTCATGCAAAACTTACTTTAGAGATTAGCAGGATGCAGCACAGGGCCACTGGCATCTCCAAGGCCACAAATCCAAAGCCGATTGGCGCTAGTAGACTTTGTGTTAATATATGAAGTGTTCACTTGAGCAATAAAGGGATTCTGATTCTGGATTTTGATTCCGATTAACCATAGATTGGAGTCCGTGTAATCATTCACCACAAATGGCACCCAACGTGGGGCTACTCGATGACGTTCAGAATTGAAACTCATTGCCGGTGCTGAATCCGCAGCTGAGACAGTGGATACTTACTTAGACATGCGTGTGCTCTTGAGAGGCATTACCCTTCGCTGGATGATTGAGGTGAGCAGCTGTGGCAATGGGGCAGTCAGCTACAAAGGAGCAAAAGCTCCATCAAGAGATTTTACAGAGAATTTTGAAAGAACAAGGCTTTGTGGTATCGGCCATAAATTTGGTTAGATTCCTGGTTTGGATAACAGACTATCCCTTCCTCTGGTTCATATGATAGCTCTTTGTAGCCAAAAGTGGGGGAGGAATTGCAGAAAAAAAGAACTTGCAGCTCAAAGTCCCTGAGGAAATCATTATCACTTGGAAAACAGTATATACAGCTTAAATGCTCTAAGACTCAGCAGAAGCATCTGCTGCCTCTCCTCTGTTCTGTTAAAAACAGGAATGGGCCGAGCCGCAGTCTTTTGAAATAATCCCTAACCCAACACAGAAAATGCGGAGGTGAATCCACCAGAACCTGACAATCCTTTTGCTCCTATGCTGCTTCTGACATGTACGGGACCATTTATGTTGTTGGACTGTCAGACGGGTTGTTAGATAAATGTAGGATTGAAGCACTCTGCAAAGGAGATGTTTCTATCCTCCAAGCTATGCCTGTAATATATAAGCCTAACCGAGCTCCAGAGTATGCTCACTTACTGTACGAGGTTATTAAGGAAGTCTGGAAATCGATACGAGAATATGGTCTCCAGGCTTCGTTTACTATAAACCTTATTCAAGCTATAGGAGACTCTTATGTCATGACTCCTTCTGATTGGCAGTCAATACTTAGAATGGTTCTATCATCTGCACAATACACCGTCTGGGCATCAGAATATAAGGAGCTTGTGACTGCACAGGTTATGGATAATATTGCTGCTGGACAAGATATTGGAGAAAATGGGTTGCTGGGCCGAGGCAATTATGCCAGGCGGGGAAAGCTGCACTGCCAAGAGCAGTATTTACGCAAGCCGTGGATTTAACTATCAAGGCCTTGCGAAAGGTGCCAGATTCGGGTCAGTGAGAATTGTCTTTTGCAGCAGTTCGACAGGGATCTCAGGAACCTTACGTTCAATTCCTAGATTGGTTACAAACTGCTATTATGAGACAAATTGAACAGAGGAAGCCACTGAGATTTTACTATTTCAGCTTGCAACTGAAAATGCAAATGCAGACTGTAAGAAAGCAGTTGATCCCATACATAATTCGGCAAAAACAATTGCTGATCTCATAAAGGCTTGTCAGAACATCAGATCGGAATAGCATAAAGCAGGAATGCTCACTGCTGCTTTAGCTCAGCAGATGGTAGCGGCACGGGCGGTGCTTAAATGCTTTCAACACGTTCATGAGGGCCCGCCCCAGAAGACGCGCAGCACAGGAAGAAACCGCCACAGAGCCATTGCCACTGGACCCCGCGCCCCACCAGGGATGCATGTGAAGGACGTGGCAACATGGAATTGTAAATAAGGAGTGAGCATGGAGACCCAGCCCAGTGGCGGCGGCAAAAACCCTCCCATCCCCAGTACCACACTCTCTGCACCCAACACACCACTTTCCTGAGCCAAGATCATCATGAAATCTGCGCCCTTTTCGCCAGCCGCACACGCAGTGTAGGTTATTATCACATAGAGCAGGTAAACCTGGCAGCACGGTGGGGGAAAACATGCCTTTACACCTCTCCACACCCTGCTTTTCTCCCCCACTGGATGCTGAGATCCTGAGGTTTTTTTTTCCCCTCACACACAGCAAAGACTCCTTTTTGAACATGACACAAATGTATATTAAAGAGATGTATTAAAAGTAAAAATGATATATGTAAAAAATGTAAAAGATGTATTTTTTTTTCAAAGAAACGCTTCTCAATTACTGTCTAATAGCAATTATTCTCAGGTAAATTTGACCCTTCTTCACACCCAGCAGGTTATGGTATGCACTTCACATCCATACGTCTTTTTATTAGCATCTAATCTGAGTATCATGTATTGTAATGCTTTGTTTTGTGTAACAAGTACTAATCCTATTATATTCATGTATTGAGGAATATGTATATATGAATAAGCATATGGATGTATATAAATATATATATACACTATATATAGTGAATATATAAAAGTATGAATATATATGAATAAATATAATGATTTATATAAATATAAAACACATATATATAATGAATGTATATGTAGATAAAATTCATAAATATGAATATAGATGAATGAAAATAATTATATAAATATCACAGAATCACAGAACGGTTTAGGTTGGAAGGGCCCTCGAGAGATCATCTAGTCCAATTCCCCTGCACAAGCAGGGACACCTGCACAGGGTGGCATCCAGGTGGGTTTTGAAAATCTCCAGAGAAGGAGACTCTACCACCTCTCTGGGCAGCCTGTTCCAAGGCTCTGTCACCCTCACAGTAAAGAAGTTCTTCCTCATATGGAGATTAAACTTCCTATGTTTCAACTTACACCTGTTACCCCTCGTCCTGTCACCAGCCACCACAGAGAAGAGTCTGGCCCCATCCTCCCTGCAACCACACCGCAGGTACTCCAGTCATGTCAATCAGACATGTCANTCCTCCCTGCAACCACACCGCAGGTACTGGAACATGTCAATCAAATCTGCTGTCAGCCTTCTCTTCTCTAGGATAAACAGGCTCAGCTCTCTTAGTCTTTCCTCATAAGGATGGTGCTCCAGTCCCTTAATAACCTTTATGGCTTTACGCTGGACCGTCTCTAGAAGATCCATGTCCCTCTTGTACTGGGGAGCCCAGAACTGCACACAATGCTCCAGGTGCGGCTTCACCAGAGCTGACTAGGGGAGCAGGATCCCCTTCCTCGACCTGCTGCCAACACTCCTCCTGATGCAAGCCAGGATCCCATTGGCCTTCACAATGTGCAAGGTCAATGGGATCCACAAGGGCACATTGCTGACTCATGGTTAACTTGCTGTCAACCAGGACTCCCAAATCCCTCTCTGTGGAGCTGCTTTCCAGCAGGTCAAGCCCTAATCTGCACTGGTGCCTGGGGTTATTCCTCCCCAGGTGAACATATATATATAAATATGTATATGTGTATATAGGTATATGCGTATACATATATATATATATGAAAATATAAATATATATAAAACACATAATCGAATATACATATATCACATTCATAAATATGAGCATATATATGAATAAAAACAAACATACACACATATATAAATATATATATAAATGTGCATGTATATTGATTATATATAATGAATATATATACATAAAATATGAATATATATGTAAATAAATATTATATAAATAAAATATGTAGGCCTCGATGAGAAGACTGCAAAAAGCTGAAGCCCAACAAATCATAGCAGCTCTTTTTGTCAATGACCTAGCTAAACAAAAAGGGGGAGATATGGGAGACAGTATAGCTCAAGACAGAACAGTGCTCTCCCATGACCTTGCAGGACCAGTGCATACTGGTCTTCCCTTTGCTGTTCTCATGTAAAACTTACTTTAGAGATTAGCTGGGTGCAGCACAGGGCCAGCTGATTACTGGCATCTCCAAGGCCACAAATCCAAAGCCGATTGGCACTAGTAGACTTTGTGTTAATATATTAAGTGTTCACTTGAGCAATAAAGGGATTCTGATTCTGGATTCTGATTCCGATTAACCATAGCTTGGGGTCCGTGTAATCATTCACCACACCCCATTATGGTGTAGGGAATTGAGTTATGGGACTGTGCTATGGAACACTCACATAGAATATCCATATTTTAAGTGAGGTGCTCAGTCTTGCTTGTATTTCTTAAAAGACACTGAGACGTGGGGGAGCATTCACTGTGTCTGAATTGAATTAGGATGTACATGTTAGTGTCAGGAACGAAACTTTCTCAGCCTGTGGAGCTGTTGTAGTCTGGACAGTCAGAAGTAGTTTGCGAAATTACCTCCAAAGCACTTCATAAAATATACATAAGCAAGGAGTAAAACCAAAAGAGAAAGGAAAAAATCACGATTGTCAAGAAATCTTGGAATATCTTTCAAGGATTGACTCCATTTTCTTTTAGTAGCTATGTTGTACAAGATTATCATAGGTTTTAATGTGTTTTCTACACAGTAAAGATTGTCTCTCAATTTAAAAAATAAATAATTTTGATTCAGAGTATCAAAATTGAACTCAGGCTCTTAACTGTTCTTTGGAGGAGCTCAATGCCCTCAAATAATTAAGAAGAAATTTAAGGTGATTTACCAGTTTATACTGAAGAATGCATGCCCTTTTTTTTTTTTTAATTACATTCACAGCATTTCTAGTGAATTTAATTTCAGAATCAGCATTGTTGCTATTTATTATTCTTTTGAGATTCACCTCTCCAAATCTTAGTAAAGTCAAATGGAATTGAGATCCCCTAGAACTTCTCACTTTATGAAATAAATATAATTACATACATACGGGCTACATCCCTTCTTACTCCTTGAGTCTTCTTTGTCTAACAACATGTCTAGTTCAGAGTGAGTTTCAGGAATACCTGGGGAAGCTTTATAACAAGATTTAGACAGGCTCTTAGGAAAGGCAAATACAAATCTTACTACTGCATTAGTCTAAGAAGTTCAGAAGTGTTAGAGGTATAAGGTCCAATTTAACATATCTTTCTGAGATACAGAGCTATGTACATAAATATGAAGTGTGCATATATGTGGAGCATTTGCTGCTGATTTCATAGATACTGATAGTCCTAGTTACAGAAATACAAATCTTAAGCATAACCAAAGAATCAAAATTAGCTAATAAAATGACAGCAAACCATTTAATCTTTAGCTTGAATAAAATGCATATACCCTAATCACAGATTTCTTGGCCTGGAGGATTTATATTACCTGTCTTGTGTGATTCTTTTAAAATAAGAAGGTATTGCATTGGTAATTGTAAATCACAGCAAATAGGTGCTGATTAATTTTATTAGATTTAATTTATCTTAATTATTTCTCTGAAAATTTTCAAAAAGTAAGGGTATTACACTGAGGCAGAGGGATGTAAAACTGTTTCTCACATTGAACACAATAAAGGCCATGTGTTTGGTGGTAAAGAAGAGGGCTAAGTATATTCATATAAAATGGTGGCAATAACCTAAGACATTATTTAAGCATGTCCAAGTGATGAGAGAATGTTCCAGCTTGAGTGAGATATAATTTAAAGTCTTCAAAAGGTTGACAAGTTTCTAGGCATAATCATAGAAGTTTAGTTCTGGGAAGGACCCTGGGGGTCATGTAGTTCTTTACTCTGAAAAAAAGCTACCTGCTTGGAAACCCTCTGCAGAGATGCCAATCTTATCTGTTCTTAGAACAGGTATAAAGGAGAGCATAATAATACTCTATTACTAGATACTGTGTATAGAGATCAGTAATTGGAATATCCTATTGTTGCCTAGACTGCTACTTCTCTCTGTATCTCACAGGACAAAGGCACCAGGTATCTACAAGTGCAATACATTACAGACAGTAATAACCTTCAAAGTAAAAGTAAGGTAAGAACTAAATAAGTCTGTCCTAATCCAACCAAGTTCTACTTCTGTGACTGAAAAGAAACTGGGGAGTAAGACCAGGGACTCTTTGCTGAATTATTATTATATCATATTCTGAGGTTTGATTAATTCTTTAATCCTTTGCTCCATTTCTTAGAGAAGAACTAATTTCCTATCCTAGTTATATTCTCTGCCATAGTTGTTTCCAATCAATTCCAAGATTACTTCTGAAATAATCATAGTTAAAGATTTCTGGGGAATTTCCACCTCATAAAGACAATGAGATGTGAACAAATTTATGGGACAACTTTCTTTGAAAATCATAATTTGGGCTATGGGTGGATTGTAACGAAAATTGTTATTCAAATGGTTATTTTAAAAATTAGTCTCAAAAATATGACTTACTCTTTCAAACCAACTACAGTTGAGCACCAGGAAATGGTTCAGATCCCAAATTACCTAATCCGTATATTGCATCTTTAAGTTGTGTCATGTGTCAGGATGTAGCATCAAAGGCAGCCCTCTGGAATCTCAGACCCTAGAAACGAGAGAAGGTGCCTGGAGAGAGGAAGACTTCTTTTGGGTAGAGGAAGATTGGGCCAGAGAGCACCCTGGGGGAGGCACCCGAGAGTGCTGCAGGAGCTGGGAGATGTTATTGCTAGGCCACTCTCCATCATCTTCAAAAGGTCCTGGAGAATGGGGCAAGTGCCTGAAGACTGGAAGAAAAACAGTGTCACACCGGTCTTCAAAAAAGGCAAGGAGGAGGACCTGGGAAACTACAGGCCAGTCAGTCTCACCTCCATCCATGGAAAAGTCATGGAGCAGCTCATCCTGGCTGTTGTCTCCATGTGGATGATAAGAAGGTGCTCAGGAATAGTGCTCAGAAATAGTGCTCAGGAGTAATGCTCAGGAGTAGTGAGCATGGGTTCACCAAGAGGAAATCATGCTTAACCAACCTGATAGCCTACTATGATGGAATGATCTGCTGGGTAGATGAGGGAGGAGCGGTAGATGTCATGTATCTGATTTCAGCAAGGCTTTTGACACCGTCCCTCACAACATCCCCCTGAGCAAGCTCTGAAAGTGGGGATTAGATGAGAGGACGGTGAGGTGGATTAGCAACTGGCTGGATGGCAGAGCCCAGAGAGTGGTGATCAGTGGTGCAGAGTCTAGTTGGAGGCCTGTGATTGGCGGTGTCCCCCAGGAGTCAGTCTTCAGTCCAGTCCTGTTCAATTTATTCACCAATGACCTGGATGAAGGCACCAAGTGTGCCCTCAGCAAGTTTGCTGATGATACGAAGCTGAGAGGAGTAGCTGCTACCCCAGAAGGCTGCGCTACCATCCAGAGGGACCTGGACAGACTGGACAACTGGGCAGAGAGAAACCTCATGAAATTCAACAAGGCCAAGTGCACAGTCCTGCACCTGGGGAGAAATAACCCCAGACACCAGTACAGGCTGGGGACTGACCTGCTGGAGAGCAGCTCTGCCGAGAAGGACCTGGGCGTCATGGTGGACGACAGGTTGACCATGAGGCAGCAGTGTGCCCTCGTGGCCAAGAAGGCCAATGGGGTCCTGGGGTGCATTAAGAGTAGCGTCTCCAGCAGGTTGAGGGAGGTGATCCTGCCCCTCTACTCAACCCTGGTGAGGCCACATCTGGAGTACTGTGTCCAGTTCTGGGCCCCCCAGTACAAGAGGGATGTGGAGCTGCTGGAGAGAGTCCAGCGCACAGGTCCTGGAACATCTGCCCTGTGAGGAGAGGCTGAGGGAGCTGGGCCTGTTCAGTCTGAAGAAGAGAAGGCTGAGAGGGGATCTAGTCAGTGTATATAAATACCTCAAGGGAGGAAGAGGATGGGGCTTAACTTATTGTCAACCAGGATCCCCAAATCCCTCTCTACAGAGCTGCTTTCCAGCAGGTCAACCCTAATCTGTACTGGTATCTGGTGTTATTCCTCCCCAAGTGCAGGACCCTGCCCTTGGCCTTGTTAAACCTCATGAGGTTCATCTGTGCCCAACTGTCCATCCTGTTTAGGTCCCTCTGAATGGCATCACAGCCCTTGGGAGTGTCTTACCACTCCTCCCAGTTTGTTATCATCTGCAAACTTGCTGAGGGTGCACGCTGTGCCCTCGTCCAAGTCACTGATGAACAAGTTGAAGAGCACCGAGCCCTGTACTGACCCCTGCGGGACACCACTGGCCAAAGACCTCCAACTAGACTCAACCCCATTTATCACCACCCTCTGGGCTCTGTCATCTAGCCAGTCCTCAATCCACTTCACTGTCTGCTCATCCAGTCCGCACTTCCGGAGCTTTCCTATGAGGGTGTTATGGCAGACTGTGTTGAAAGTCTTACTGAAGTCAAGGTAGATAATATTGACGGCTTTCCCATGGTCCATCCAGCCAGTCACTTCATCATAGAAGGCTGTCAGGTTTGTCAAACATGGTTTCCCCTTGGTCAGTCCATGCTGACTACTCCTGATCACCGCATTTTCCTTGACATACCTAGAGATGGTCTCTAGGATGAGCTACTCCATCACCTTTCCAGGGACAGAGGTGTGGCTGACCAGTCTGTAGTTTCCTGTGTTCTTCCTCTTGCCTTTTTTGAAGAGTGGAGTGATGTTGGCTTTGTCCCAGTCCTCTGGCCCCTCTCCCGCTCTCCATGACCTCTCGAAGATGATGGAGAGCGGCTGAGCAATAACCCCTGCCAGTTCCCTCAGTGCTCCTGGGTGCATCCCATGTGGGCCCATAGTTTTATGGGTGTCCAGTTTGCCTAAATAATCCCTAACCCAATCCTCCTCGACTAGCGGAAAGTCCTTCTCTCTCCTGGTGATCTCTCTTGTCTCCAGGCTATGTAGTTCATGGGGACTAGCCTTAGCAGTAAAGACAGAAGCAGAGAAGGTATTTAGTAACTTTGCCTTCTCTGCATCCTCCGCCACCAAGGCACCCTCCCCATTCAGCAGCGGACTAAGATTTTCCCTTGCTGCTGNCATTCAGCAGCGGACTAAGATTTTCCCTAGTCTTCCTCTTGCTGCTGATGTATTTATAGAAGTCTTTCCTGTTGTCCCTGACATCTCTCACTAACTCTAACTCTAAACGGACCTTGGCCTTTCTCGTTGCATTCCTGCATTCTCTGACAATATTCCTATATTATTCCCATGTGGCTTGGCCCTTCTTCCATATCACGTACATGGTCTTTTTTTCATTAAGTTTACCCAACAGCTCCTTGCCCATCCACGCAGGTCTCCTGTCCCCCCTTGCTCGACTTACATTTTTACTTTCTCACTGAACTTCTAGACTATGAAATTTAAAATAATTGAAACAAATTGCAAGTTTTCTCCCATAGGAATACATCTTTTTCTTCCTTTTTTTTTCTCCCTCCTCCCCTCCCAAACCCTAGAGGCTCATTTAAAAATCTCTTTTTCTGTTACCCAGCAAGAATTTTATATTGTAGTGTCATTGTTTCAATTAATTGCTATTAAAAAAGTGATAATAGAACACAGGAGCTTCTTTTCTAAACAGCTTCTACTTTATGGCTCTCCCTTTTATTTAGAGCCATACAGCAAAGTTTTAACTATTATATTAGCAAAGATCCATTCAATAAACTATGTCTACTAGCACTTATGGCCATATTTATATTAGGGTAAGGAGTTCATGCTGTGTTGATTTTCCAGGTAAGTGAAACTCCTCCCTCTTCAACTTTGTCGTGCATTTCTTAATACACATCATCCACAGACAGGTAACACCAGCTTTATCAAATTTGGGGGTTATTTTAAGCCACAGACCTTTATTGTACCAATTGCACCAATTACGAGAGTTCCTTTTGAATTCCAGCAATATGAAAGTGAATAGACAGAATAGATAGGATAAGGCCTTTTTTAAATTTATTTTTATTTTTTTTCTTTCTTCCCTTCAGGCTATTAGGACTCTCAGTTCTCCCCCCCCCACTCTACAGGAGGAACAGATGGCCTCAGAAATTCTCCTGGACTGGAATCAACATATCCTCTCACGAGTAACACCATAATCTTACTAACTCATGTGCTTAAAGGCATTGAGCTCCATGTGGCAACTGATATGTTAGAAACTAAAAATATGAACAAGCCTTTGGAAGCCTGAAATACTAAGCCATGACAGAATGCTGAAACCAAATGAGAATGGAAGATGAGGTTTGTATTTTAATTTTATTTCAAGTAAGAGAAAAACAATCTTTTCTTCTCCAGATTAATAGCTGTACAAAGAGCACTTCCACTATTTGTCTCCCTATGTTTCTTTGAGCTGGGCACCTTCATCACTGCCACATTATGGACTAATAAATCATGGAAATTGCTCATTTTGGTAATAAATGCAGCTCTGTAGACTCATTTTGGAATAAGTGTTTACCAAAAAAAAAGAAAAAAAGGCAAGAAAGGAAATAATTCCAAATTTTCTTTGTTTGGAGTTGCTTGTTGAATGCTTGGGAGGTTTTTGTAACCATAAAAATTACAATAACACCCACAAGGGAGCGTTTATGAAAGGTGATCACGTAAGATAATTTTTACATAGGGAAATACTGCAAGAAGCTTATAAAAAAAGAGCAACAGAGTGCAATATGTAATTCTCTTAAGCAATAATAAATTGCTCATATAGAATTAATGATCTCCAGACATTTCTTTTAAAAGACTTGAAAAGAACTAATTAATGGAGCACATTTCAAGCTAAGCAAATTGCAATGATAAATGGGATTACTGGAAACTATAAATGTAATTCATAACTGAAGGAAAAGCTCAAAACATCACTCAGAACATTAGGGAATGCAATTAAGCAAAACATTTGGAAGTACTTAATTACATCTGCAGAGGATAGTTAAGTGAGATGTGGTTTCTTGCATTAGTAGCAATATCAAACTTTCAGATAAGTACCTACTCATAGAGTACCTAGGCCATTCGCTCTCAAGATAACATCTGATTTGACATGTAAGCAAAATATTCCTTTACTGATAAATGGTGCAAATGTCTAAAAAATAAACATGCTCATACTAATTACACAGTTTGAATTACCAGAAATAAAGACAGCTAGATTGAAAAAAAAAGATGTATAATGAATGTGTGCCCAAAAAAAAAAAAAAAATACAGCAAATATAGCAAATAAAAATACTCAAGAAAGTATACTGGGGCTTGTAAATCAACTGGGGCTTGATTCCACAAATTGCATAGTCCTATGGTCCTAACTAAATGAAACCCTTACTAGCTTGTACGTTTCCATTGATTTTGCTTCACTCGGTGTAACATTCTTGATTGGAGTTTGAACCTAGGATGTTCTTCTAATAGATACAACAATTACACGCAGTTATTAAAGTATGTGCTTTCTTTTTCATATTCAAATATAAGGTATCTTTATGATAAACCCAAGGGAGCAGACAAGCCTTAAGGCTGACTGGCAGGGACTGGTTCTTGTTCATTCTGTGCATTTGAGCCATGCTTTTCAGTAGAAAAGCCCTATTGAGTCACAGGNAAAAAAGATGTATAATGAATGTGTGCCCCAAAAAAAAAAAAAAATACTGAGTCACAGTGCACTGATCAGCCGGGGAGAGCACAGCTGTTATTTGTGTGTCTGCTGCCTGTGAAGAGTGGGCCTAGGAGAGATCCATCAGTTCAACCATCCCTATATTTCCTCCTTCAGGGAGGTGTTCTGATTCTCCATGTAGGAGCTCAGGAGTGAAGTAGCCTGTATCTGAAGGACAAAGCAATCTCACAGTGTAGCTATGTTTTTTTGGCTTCATTGAGTTTCTAACCAATATGCTGTAGGGACTTGCTGCCTGCTTCATTTTCTGTCTTCTTCTAGAATTGTTTTCTGCAGTATGTTAGATTCTGTCAGTGAGATCCCTGTAGGTGAGTGCTGCAAAATGGGGATTTTTTGGCTGACTTATTCACAGGCATGTTAAAAATTTAAGTTTAGCTTCCCTGAAAACTTTTAGATTCATAAAACTGAGCAGGTTATGAGGTTTAAATAAGCTGAAAGTGAACAGTGGTTTTCAGAAACACATTTTTTTTTTGTGGAATTGTCTAATATAAGTCCTTTTTGAATCTAGCTCCTACTGAGCCCATTACATACATCCCTAGTGAATAGTGCAAACAGTCAAGCAGTGAGGAGGAGGAAAAAGTACTTCAGTATGTTAGCAGAAGTTACACTTAGATTACATCCTGCTATCCTTATAAAAAGAATAAAAAGCACTGGAAGTGGGGGGTGAATTAAGGAGGTGGCCAGGAACAGCTAATGTCGGTGTGTTAATTCCTATTGAAAAGGTATTTTTTTCAGATTTCTCTCTCAGATAGATTAGAAAATTGACTAACTAAAGGAATAGTGCCACACCATAGCAGGAGGTAGGTATTTTTTAAACACTTGTTGATAGCAAAAAAAATCTTTTTTTTTTTTTTTTAATTTCATCATTAGATTTTCTCAGTGTTAAGAGCAATTTTAGAGTTTCTAAAAAAAGCATAGTTACCTGTACTATTGGAACATGGAAATTGGCACAATTCTGTTATTACAGATCTTCAAAATATAGTTTGGAGAGTTTATAACTCTACCAAGCTATAAGGACAAAGTAGCACAAAATACTGCTTTCAAGAGATGTCTCCAAAGAGAAAGGATTACCGGAATGTCTCTGATGTGCAATGAAGAGAATACACCTGCCTGGATTTTTTTTTTCAAAATTGTTAGTGCCCAACTGGATTACAAATTTATCTTTTACAATATTCTGTTTGGATGGAGGCCAACTCTAGAGCACAAAAAACATGGAAGTGGATCATCATGGAAGAACTTGTATCCAGGGAAAATAGTCTCCTGACCTCTAGTGCTTTGCCTATACCTTGAACCAGGGAAGAGTTTGATTTGGACAAAAAGAAACTTATTGATATGCATCACCCTAGGTGAGTTTAATTAATTTCTTACATATTGCAACACCACTGTTTAAAAAAGTTTATTCTTCATAAACACTTGGTTCATATATTGAAATTTATAAAAATAAGGTTCTTCATGTCTGTAATGTTGCATTACAGTGAGCCTTTCAAACTAATTATATATTGTCTGAGAAAAATATTTTGTGTTATTGGATATGTTAAGATTGCATTCACTTTCCTTGACGGTTCCTTTGTTTGCTTTATGAAAAAAAAGAGGGATGTGCTCAGGTCTAATCAACATGTGAATCGCTTTGACATGTTTCATCTAATTTAGGTCATAAAGGATAGAGAAGTACCACAACCAGGCTGTGGGAAAACAGGGAATACTTTGATAGATAGAACCTTGTTTTACTCTTTACATTAGTGATTATATGAATAAATGATTATATAGCAGTGAAATTGCCATAACTGTTTCAGCTTTTATTTTGTGAAACTCATCAGATTCTGTTTTTTCTCATACCCGAGGTCTGAATCCTAGGTTATATTTGAGACCCAGTAAACAAAACTGAATACAGTATAATAGGAACATTTTAGATTGTGAAGGGTGTTAATCTTTAGTGCTACATTCATTTTGTAATTAAAGCATAAAATCTTTATATTTAAAAATGCAGATCCTAATAGTTCCAGTGAAAATACATATATAAGTATAGTTGCTAGGTACTGTTAATTTAGAATTTATTAAGAGTTGAATAAGCTACACAAAAAGGAAAGCTTATTCTCTGCTGAAAAAGTAATAATATTGGATAAAGGCCTATGCACTCTTTTTACTGTTATTATTCAACTTCTAGCTTCTCTGTTCCTTTGTTTGCCTTTTTTTTTTTTCTCTGTTTTTTTTTTTTTTTCTTTTTTTTTTTCTTTTTTTTTCCCACTCTATTGAGCTATGACAATTGAGCCTCCTGTGAGGAATGAAGACAAGCAACTTTGCAGCATGAATGTCATTCTAAGAATAAGTCATGAAGGAAATGCTGTCCAAGGGATTCATTGGTAACACTTTTTTTTATAGAGAGACTTTTCTGTGACATAGATCATCAAATTCAAAATTATGATCTTAATTATATTTCTCATTCTGAATATTCTCAACTGGCAGTATCATTAAAACAGAATATCTTTTCTTGAGCTCCTGCAAAAATTGTAATGATCATGAAAAGTGCTGATTTGATCCACTGGAGATGAAAAGCCTTTGAATATCCAAGCATATAGGAGCCACAGACATTCCTTTATAGCAGCCTGACGTTATGACTCGATCTTTTTTTCTGAAGCAGTAAGCTGATTTGTCAAATGCAATGGCCAAAAATGTTATGGTTTGTGTCCCCACTACTTTCTAAAACACTTTCTTTAAAATGATGCCTATTCAAATACTTGATCAACATGTTTTGAATCAAATGTTTATGTATGTGTATTTTATGTCTGTCTTCTGTTTTTTAATGATATAGGTGTAACAATACAGAATAATGATCAAATTCACAAATCAGAATACATCCCTGAATTACCAAATTGATCTGTAATTGCTTTTAGTGCACTATGAAAAGGTTAATATGCAGGCAGTTACTATGGAGTTTTTAACATATTTACTATTTAGATCTTCATAGCTTTCTCTGCATGATTGTTTTCTTGTCTGCTGGTGAATGTCTAACATTCTAGCATCTAGGACTAGTCTGTTGCATTGGGTCATGTGAGTAATCTTATCATTTTTAGTGTTGGTGTTCAGAGAAAGTACTGCTAAATAAGTGATGAAGTCTTTATTTAATATATAAATGTGTTTCTATTCAATTTTTATTCTTCTTTATGGAAGTTGTTGTGACCTGTGCTCGTATTGCATTTTATACTCTGCTGCAATTGCTAAATTAGTAAAGTAAAAGAGAAACTAATTGAAAAATACTGATATCTTAGAAGTGCAGCTGGTGAAACAACACTATAAAACTAAAGACTACTTGAAAGGGTGAGATCTATGAAAATCAAAGATTACATGAATAGAAGAAAATCTGAATATTGAGAATGTTAATATTTGATTAAAAATGCTTCTAACTTTATCTTCCACAGAAGGCATTTATTAGGAATAGCTAAAACAATTTTAAAAAGTGATTTCTTTTTGTAATACAACAATCTAATGAAGAATTTCCAGAAATGATGGAGGAAGACAGCTCAGCGCTCTTCCATGATTTTCTGACCAGGAGTACTGCTGGTTGTCCCTCTGACAAATATGTGACTAACCTTTGGATGGCATATGACTGCTGCCTTTGGATGGCATGTGACTGTTGTGATCTGCTTTGTTTTTGGAGCTCTTTAAGCCTCCTGACAGCTATGATCTTAGACTTCATGGATTCCTTCAGCCTGCAGCGCTCTCTGTGATAATTTAGAAAGATTCATGAGGTCTTATGGATGATGTGGCATTAAGATGCTTCCATAACAAGTAATATTGCCAAGTCTTTCTCCTGAACTTCGGTGTTTTAGTTGCAGTAGAGAAGTGATTTGGATGACCCAAAATAAAAAGATTGCCTTTTGTACTGTGTTATTTTTAAGCTTGTCCAGTTCCTCATTCTAGTTTGCAGGATGACATTGTAGTTTGAAGTATATTGGAAAGAGAGAGAAACAGCAGTCCATTCAGCCCCTCTTTCCCTTCAGGCTAATATGCTTGGAAATACTCCTGTAAGACTTAGGGGTCTGGCTACACAGGGACACCTCCCTCTACTGATCTTGGCTTTCAGGAGCTCTGCATCTCTGCCACTTTATGAGAACCAAAGATCTACCTTGCAGTAAAACTTGAAAAGGTCCCAGCATCAGTATAATAGGAAATGGGACTACACGTACAGAATTTGCAGCTATGTTCTCCAGAAAGAAAAGGGGGAAAAACGTAGTAAATGAATCTCTACTGTTTGCTAACACATACAGCTTCAAGTATGACTGGAAGTTTAGGGAAAAAAAAAATTAAAAAACATCTTTCAAATATTAGGCAACTTTCACTATGAACAGTTAACTGAAGAAAAGGAGATGAAATCTCAGAAATATAATGTTGGCAGTGACAAGCTGCTTTGGGTATATCCAGATAACCAAAGGAAGACTACAAAGTGGCTGCACTGTTAGATGTTCAGAGTGTATTTGTGAGCATTGCAAGTCCTCAGAGATGTTCAGGCATTAACGACTATGTATCCTATTTTCAAGGGGAATTCCAAGTGTAGTGTGTGGGATCAAACTGCAATAGGGTGAGTAGGTGCAATATAGCAGCAGTTAGGTATCACTGAGTCAACTGTGAGTAAGTGGGGCCTTTGTCCTGAGAGTGGCAAAATTTAGCTACTAATGAGTCATGCTTCCAAATAACACTCCATTATTTATCTCATGTTGTGATGGATATGCTCCTTCCCCTGTTCAACCTGACTTCTCACACATAGCTGTCTTCAGGTGTTAACTACCACATTATCTTATCCTGAGAGTTGCCTCCCTGATTTCTTCCCCACCCAGACATCAATAACATCCTGATGGTCCTATCCTGATGGGGAGATAAGGCTAACTGTGAGTATACCAGCCAACAGTCATTTCTGAATTGAAAGAATGACTATATGTCAATCATCTTATCCCATAAATATGGGGACAGCCCAAGAACCCATTGAGCTCTCCTTGCATCGCAATGGGCTTCACTCCAGGATCTCCCGTTGAGCAGGGATGCCTCTCAAGGATACTCCTCGGGATCGAGAGATCCTTCCCACTACAGATTTGTGGTAAGTGACTATAGCACGCCTTTCTCTTTTTGAATTTGTAAACTTTACTTTCTAACTGTGCACAAATCCCTTAGACATCAACCGTTGACCAGGTCTGGGACTAGGGTTGGATCCAGCTGCACCCAGACTCCTCTCAGGAGTTCAGAAAGCAAGGGGGTCCAATCTGAACCTCGTGACCCAAAGGGAGAGTGTCCTTGGTAATTCTGTGTGTATCTCGAACCTCCATGCAGTAAATAATAAGTGACCTTGTCATGGAATCTCGTGAAATCATGGTCATTATCAATAAAACCTATTTCTATTTCTTTCCCACAAGTGAAGTGCATTGTGTCGCTCACCCCCACCACTACTTGTTCTGTGATGGATGATGTCCTTTGTTTTACTGTGATGACTTAGCTTTTCTTTACCCTCCATATACCTTCCCTCCCTTTACCCATATTCTCCTGTATGGATACGTGTGCAGTTTTTTTTTTTTTTTTTAAATGTTGTCGTGGAATGCTACGTACAGCTTCAAGCAATTTTTACATAAGCTGCAAAGCACAGATTATCACGGCTTTTCCTGAGGACATATCAGTAGGTTAAATACAAAATGCTAGTGTGTGACTGTTGCTATAGCAGATATAATGGTAATTAAAACCCTTGAGTGAGGACTGTTCTGAATACATTTCATAGGGCCTACAAAGTTCTAACTGCTCACAGAAACTGTTTATAATTGTGCATTTGTTTTTGCCTGACTCAGTATAGGACTCTGTGGACTTACTTTTACGTATAGAAAAATGAATGCCTGAGTTGTGTTTTCTATTTCACTCTTTGTAATGCAGTCAGGTGCAAGTCAGCTTGATGATTTGTTTAAAGATTTAGTCAGCTAATTTGCCCTATATTTGCTCATCTCCTTAACTTGCGTTTGTGGTTTGAAGAACTTGCTATTCTTTATTCAATGCAGTATGTAATAAGTGGTGGCTTGGTCAGCTTGGTACTTCTCTGAAAGTTTGTCTTTAATACCAGCTATCGTGAGCTGAGAATTGATTCTCTCCTGCAGTTGCGTTTATACAACTGGAGCTTAGCTCTGTGCTCTAATTGGAGTTATAATTCACAGCCAGTCAGCACGTTAGCATTTCAGTCTCCCATTTCAAATCAAGGCAAAACACGCATAACTATAATGGATTGAAACTTTTGTTTCAGCAATTATATTTTGTAATGCCTAACTAATATTTTTTCTTTCTATTTTCTCTGAAGCTGCTGCTACTCGAACGATAACCTGGGCTTTTACCTCTCCTTGTATAGCTCTGCTACATCTTTACTTTCTATTTTTATCTGTCCCCACACCTCTTATTTTCTTTCCTTACTTATGCAGTCTATTAACTCTGGTAGCATAGAGTCTGCTGGTGTATTTTTCTCCATCGTGATTTAGAAGGGAGTAGTGGAGTCTTCTCTAGTCTTTGAAACATTCCTACGCAAAAGCCACTCTAAGGTCTACGTGCAGACCTTTTTTCCTTTGTTCATTCTGTCTTTGTTATGGAAGATTTTAAAGTCCTATGGGAAAGGAACCTGCTATCCTAAATCCACTTTCTTAGCACTGTGTCCATTTAGTATTCTGTAAAGAATGTATATAGCTATTTAAATGAGGTTTATCTATTCAGGATTAAGGTTTTCAGGATTACTGTCAAATGTATACGTAGGACAGAAAATATGGAAACGTATTTGTTTCAAACTGCAGTGTGCTTCAGCAGGAAGGGAAAAAAAAACATCCTGAAGAGTTGTTAACCTGTGCATATAACAGACATATAAATCTGACTACTCATTTGCATTTACATTAAAAACAAAAGCAGTGTGGAAGATAACATGTCAAGTTGATGCCTGTGACCTGGAAACCAAAGATAAACACTAATTTCTTTTTCTCCTTTTTTTTTTTCTTCTTTAAGTATTACTTATTTCAAGTGAAACACAGATTGACAGGCAAAAAGTGAGATTTTCTATCTGATTTCCTATCTGTATTTTGAGTCTGGCTGGCACAAGCAGGGAATTAAATGTGCTTTGGCAAGAGAAACTCCTGATGGCTGTTTGGGCCTCTATTCCCTGTGCTGAGAAGACTTAACATATTAATATTGTGTGTTAAGTCCAGCTGGTAGGAATTTGGGGGCAATCATATCATTGCCAATCATTAAACTAGGAAGCAGTTTGTGTTTTAAACAGAAAGGTGTGATATATGCTTGAAATAAAACCACTTCCACCTGCTTTACTGACATGACCATGACAAAGTGGGAATCAATATGTGTCTTTTTTAGCTAGAACATATAACGCATTTTATAGAAATGTATGTCCTTATACCCAGTGACGTATTCAGGTTGTCAATATCACTATCTGGTACTGTCATGAAGAAAATGAAGATAATATACACATGTTGAGAGAGTTTTTTTTTTTTTTTTTGAGATTTCGAAGGAGTTCAAAGGGTTTCTCTAAGGATTTGACCGGTTTAACTTACCAAAATTATTTTACAAAGCTGTCATTTTAAAAATGATCTAGAAGGAGATAAAAAAAGGTAAAGAGCAAGAGGAAGATTAATTAAATTTTGAGTCATTTCATAAAAATGATTTTCTGTCTCTTTTGATTGAGGAAGAGGTTTTTTTGCATTCACCTTTAGGTTTAGAATTCTCTTGTGGGAACTCTGCTTGAAACAACATTTATTGAAGGTTAAAGCATTTCAGAGTTGTTATCTGAACATCATAAGCTTTTTAATTTAAATTATATGAGTTACCATGTTTTCCTGTTACCATGTATCCTCCTGGTATTATGAGTCCAGCTGTTCCTTCTCAGTCTGTAGTAACTGTGTGTACATACATTTCACTGGACTATGCTGAAAACCTCAATAACTTTGCAATAATTTTTTCGGTGTTTAAGGGCTTCCTTTATACGTGCTTCTGTTCCTTTCACCACTTGCTTAAAGAAAAAAGATCATATGCTGTGTCACTAGAAAATATTTCTTATGGTCTGTTTCTGCTCTCGTTAAATCTCCCTAGAAATGCAAGAACTGATTTCTAGGTGCAGGATCTGAAACTGATGGTGAGGTTGAGCTGATGGTTGTCGAGCTCCTTTGCTGCTGTCACAGCTGAGTCCAACTAATCACTTAAGCATCTTGTTTTCTTGTTGGCTTTCATGCTGTAATGTAATAAATAGGTTAAAGGACTATGAGGGACTAATCACTGAAGTGTCTTGGTATCTAGTGGAACATGGCACTATTCTAAACATGACAATATTGAATGGAAAAAAAGAAACCCAAGGAAAAGGCATCTAACCGAGCAATCCTGAGCTAACGAACAGGAGCTGATACACCTGATTCATCTAGTTCAGTGGCTGCTGGAAAGTCTCCTCTGAAATTATGAGCTTCAGACTTGAAGAATGCTTCTGTGATGTGTACAATTGCTGGAATGCCTTTGGCAAGCAGCTTGTTCAAGGTGTCAGAAAAGGCTGCTTTGACAGCACTTGGATATACTCTTTTTACATACATGCTCTTAAGTGACAAAGTATGTAGTTAATTTTTATAACTTTTTAAATCCTACTTTATTTTTCTGTTTGGTAAAATACTGTTTTTTCTGTGCAGGACATGCACCCCCCAGTACCCTCATGTTCACAACAAAGACACTCTTATATCTGTTGGCATTTTAGACTGAAGTTAATTAACATTTTTATAGGTGCAATAATTAACATTTTATGAGCTGATTTTCCTCATCCCTTGAACCTACTTTGGCTTCTCTTCATACTGGAAAATACAAGTGAGTAAGGTTACAAAATGCTAATGTGCAACTTGGGCTTAAGGGCAAATTGAACTTCATAAACTCTTTTGAATTGCCGTACTAGCACATAACTCCATTTAAGGAAAAAGAAGTGGGAGGAAGCCTCAACAGGCAGCCCAAGATGCTAAGCTAACAGTGAATAATAATTATTCTGTAAAGGTTATTCTGTTTGCTGTTATGATGGCTAATATTGTCTGAGTGATATGACAGTCCCTCATCTATCTGTAGTTAGACATCTAGGTGTGTCTAACAATTTAGATTGTAAGGAAAGAGGGACTTTTAGATCTATGTTCTGTTGGCAGTCCTAGCAAAATGGGGTTGGTCTATTCTTTGCAGAAGTGTTTCAATATAGTCTCATTGCTTTCAAAGGAACAAGTATTGCTGTTTGTTTTGTTATTTAAGAGTGGAAGTGAGGATATAACCAAGATGAAATATTTGATTTCCTATATCAAAACATAGGAGAAATGAGATAGAAATGTATATCAAAGTGCTATAAAGCTGTGTGATATTCCTGAAGATTTTATGACCTAAATGGGATATTTTTAGGATTTCAGTTCTCAGAGATGCGTTTTCATGGTGATTGTCCTTCAAACCTTTTTCTCTATCAATATCGTGTTCCAGTGCCAGTACTTTCATCTTCCCAAATCTTGGTTGGTTTGTGATGAGTCATCTAGACCTGAGGTACATACTGTGTAATACATTTTCCCTTGACAAACTTAATAGGAATTTGCCCCAGTGAGGTTCTGAAATTTCTAAAGTATTAAAGCATTTCAGAGTAAAACAAAATACATCTATCAAAGTTGAATTAGTTTAAAACTTCAAGTCTTACTTTTTAAATTTTGTAGGTAACTTACAGAAGTGCTGGAAGTTTACTCCATTGCATCGAGTTTTATAACAGATGTCTTACAACCTCTTGGTAATGTTTACAGTAGCAAGAACCCTATGTCTGTACATGTTGGGGAATAAAACGGGATTTGGGATCCCCATAAGGGCTAATGGTGCCCTTTGGGTAACCCCACCTGGGAGCACGCGCAGTACAGAAATGTACAGGGGGGTCCCTGTCACTCAAGGTGCCCGATGGGTGACCCCCCAGGAGGTGCGCCTGCGCCGTACCGGTACCTGGGCCGTGTACGTGCAAGAGGCCACCTTCCAGAAGGCTCTGGAACCCCAGAGGCAGGGGCCAGGAGCTGCTTGCTGCTCCTGGCCGCCCGCCCAGTAACGGGCTCCTGACCAATGAGATCCGGCTCCCAGGTGGTTCCCACCTTCTCTCCTCCCCTTACTCCTCCCCTGGTAAACCCTATATCAATCCTGTTTCCCCCCCAATAAAGGTTCTAGCTCCTGGTTCCGGATTGGTGTTAGTTCTTGGCTCGACTTGAACTCTGTGTAGTCTTCGCGTGGACCCGAATCGGGTTGGCGGCGCGGCAGACTAGTTGACCCCTCTCGGTGTGCTGTGACAGCACCGCACCTGGCTTGCAGCGCCTCCTGCCAGACATCGAGGACGCGTGGTTCCCGTGTGGACTCTAGGAGGCGGTAAGGGAGGGCCTCGCTCCCTGGGGTTGGGAGGAAATAAAGCCGTGGGCCTGGGGATATCAAAGAATACGCGTAGAGGGGGGGCCTGGAGGCGTGTTGGGGGAGTTCCCCGGGCGTGGCTGTAGGGTGCCTTCCCTATTTATTTTATTTCACGCGTTGATGTAACATCTGCGATGGGGTTTTACGTTTCGTTTCCTTCACCCCTTTAGCCCGCAGGCGGGTTCCCCTGTCGTGTTGGCCCGTGCCCTGTGTCAAGTGGTGATCCCGACGTGATATCCTCTAGAGCATTAGGTTTTATTCCTCTCCCTCTACCCATCGGCCTCCGGTTTGCGAGCACTGCCGATTCCGGATTTGTCATCGACCGGCGGAATGGGCCTTTGTGGATCCAAAACGGTGGGCCTAAGGTGCGCTGGGGTTGCAGCCGACAGATTGCCCTGGGCTGCCTCACTAGAGGCAAGGCCGTTCATGGACATGTTGCCGGTCTGGGTCCGGAAGGAGGCCTCCGATTTACTGGCGCGAAAGCGTGGGGTCGGACCCAGTGTGCAGTCCGCCGAACAGGGTTTGGACCCCATCGCAGGCGAGGTCCCTGCGGTCGAGCCTCCACCGCAGGGGCTACGGGAGGGGTCGAGGCACCGGACCTGATACTATTCGGGATGGTAACTGGGGTTACGGGGCCCCGGGCCGAGCCACGGGTATAGCCAGCATCCAGCAGGAGCCCGTTATACATACCGTGTATGTTTATGTTTAGATTTGTTCTTTTGCCCCTTCTCCCTATGGGAAGTTCCATCTGTCCTCACCCGTCTCCCGGGCAAAGTGTAAAAGTCCCTTTAGCAACCCGGGAGAGGACCTGGGAGCCCGAAAGTGTAAAAATCAATTTAACAGGGCCCCCAGACCAGTCCCGCCGACATCCTGACTCCGGATCAGAATGCGTAAAAACCCCTTTAGCGGGGTCCTGGGTTGGGATGGGGCAGTTGGCCATCATTCGGATTCAAACCTAGCAGTCGTAAAAATCCCAAGGCAGGGGTTTGAATCCGAGCAGCGGCTGACCGTGGGGGGGGCAGTTGCCGGCGCCTGCCGCCACTCTGGGCAAGGTATAACTCGGGGTGGATGCGGTGAGCCGCGTTCCATGGGGGCGAGGGGTGAAAAGTCTAAAATCATGTCCTATATCAGGTTTTACTGGTGTGATAAGGGACACTTATACGATTAGGGTGGTTTAACATCAAATTCCCCATTCCTAATCACGCCGCCGTTTTCTCTAGTGGAGAGCAAGAGGCAGTGGGGGAGCTTGTGTCCTGCTATCTCCAACAGCAGGCCCCTGCCGTGAATCAAGGAAGATTGCGAGCTTTGCTCGAGTGGGCAAGTGCGGCGGGTCAATTTCCCGACACATGGGCAATCCTGTCCCCGGAGGGATGGCGGTCGCTGGAGGGCTATTTGGCCCGCCAGGATGGAAGAGGGCGGGCAGCCAGGGCTAGGGCAGGAGCCCTCCGGGAAATCATGGCGGTCCTCGAGCGGCAGCGCCTGCGCGACGTGGTGGAGCACGCGGCACGGGAGCACCGGCGCCAGCACGTCGGTGGACCAGGCCCCGCGTCGCTGAAGTCATCTGCGTCATCAGCTGCGTCGACCGCCGTCGCTTCTAGGGAGCCACCAGTCAACCCGGAGGACCCGCCTGAGGTCAGGCCTTTAGCCCCTGAGCCGCCGGAAGTCCCTCCTCCCCCGGAGAATGGAATGAAAGCGCCGCGATCGCCATGCCCTCCTCCATCGCCGTTTGCGCAGGCAGCCGCCCTGCGTGGCAGAGAGGGGGGTAGGGTGTGGAATGCGCCGCCCCCGCCAATGCCATCAGGCGAGAAGGGGGTCATATCATCGGAAGGCAGGATACCCTCTCGGGGAATTGTTATGGTAGTGGGTAAGGACGGTGGCGCTGGTGCGCATGACATAAATGAAACTGGATGGAATGCTTTGGTGGGCAACGCGCTGGCCCGCGGGGACCTGGGCCCCTCTGTGGCAATGGAGGGGCAGTATGCCCTTCCCGTGCTGCAGACTACGGGCCCAGACGGCCAGCTCGTTGCTTACTATCAAGCTTTTGACTGGAAGGTGATTAATCAGCTGAGGGAAACAGTATCCAAGCATGGGCTTCACAGTGAGGCTGCAAAGCAGATGCTTGAGTACTTGTTTGGTTTGGCTCTCTTGTCTCCGGATGACTGTAAGAGACTAGCTAAATTGATTTGCTCGCCCGCTCAGGTGTTGCACTGGGAAAGGTTGTGGGAGCAGGAGTGTGATCGGGTGTTGGCTGCTCCCAGACCTCCCGGTAGCGCACTGGACGGGGCGAATGTCGAGATGTTACTGGGAAAAGGTCCTTATCGTACTCGGTCCGCTCAGCTGTCACTACCGGCGGAGTGTTTGACTGCCGCCGCGGAGGCCGCCCATAGGGCGTTGCTCCGCGTTCCTATGGAGCGGAAGGGACCAGGCTGGTCAGCCCTCCGGCAGGGCGACCGGGAGTCCCTTGAGGACTTTGTTAATAAGTTGACCGGCGCTCTGGAGGCTGATCAGAACATCCCCCGGGAGATGCAGGAGACCTTTTTGCGTAACTTGGTCTTGGAAAACGCCAACGCTAGGACTAAGGCTATTATTAGTACGTTGCCTCCTGATGCTTCTATAGGGGAGATGCTGGAACGGATAAGTAAGGTAAATATTCAAAAGCAGAGTGTAATGTTGGCCGAGGCCATCAGTGCTAGAGATGGACCTATGGCGTCTGCTTTGAATAATTTGGCAAAGGCAGTTAATGCCAATTCCTCTGGAGGGACAAATTCCCCCGCAGGGCCATCCCCCGGCCGATGTTATAACTGCAGAGGGAGAGGTCACTTCAGACGGGATTGCCCTGTCCGTTCAAAATTACGCGACAAGGGTCCGCGTAATCCGCATCCACCCCAGGAATACTCCAGGTTGGGAAACGGGGCAGCCAGCGCGAAGGGGAGTCGCGCTGGGACAAAAATGACCCCCACCAGCGTGTATGGGGCTCACCAGCAACTATGGGGAGCCTCGGAATCGACTTGGCAACTTCAGTAGATGTTGTGTTAGTCGATTCCCGGCCGATAGCAGTGCCGACAGGCTGGCGTAAGCTCGACGACAGCCTGGGGGCACTAATTTTGGGCCGATCCTCGGCTGGTCTAAGCGGGATAATTGTGGTCCCGGGAGTAGTTGATGCGGACTCCACAGGGGAGGTGTCGATTGTTATGTACACACTCCAGCCACCGATCGTGGTAGCTGCTGGGAGTCGCCTGGCTCAGGTTGTGCCGCTTGCCAACCTGTTGCAAGTGATGGGCTTAGGAAAATCTGGGGACACTGTGAGGGGCGATCGTGCTTTTGGATCGTCCGGACCTGTAGCGTGCTTTTCCTTCAACCTAAGGGCACGCCCCACCTTGAGGGTCACTGTGGCCCAGAGGGGGGAGCGGTTTACAGCTGATGTGCTGATGGACACTGGTGTGGATGTCACCATGATCTCCCGGAGTGTATGGCCCGAACATTGGCCACTGAGGGCTGCTGCCGGAGATATTTCTGGCCTCGGCGGTCAGGCCGCCGCGCAGCTCTCAGCACACCCGGTTCAGATCATGACTGAGGAATCCGTAGCCACGGTTCATGTGTACATCTGCCCTTTGCCACCAGGTTTGGCAGGGTTGGTGGGAAGGAACACGATGGTCCAGATGGCTGTCACACTGTCCTCAGGGACGCCATTTTTTTCTCGGCGGCCATTGGAAAACCACCTCCTCCCAGGCGTCTCGTCTGGTTGACGGACGAGCCGGTCTGGGTGGACCAGTGGCCACTGACAAAGGAGCGGCTTTCCGCAGCTCATCAGTTGGTGAGTGAGCAACTGAGTTTGGGTCACCTAAAAGAATGAATTAGTCCCTGGAACACGCCTATTTT
>VWPW01011332.1:0-18260 GCA_013389825.1 Crypturellus undulatus | reverse complement strand
CGGCGACACGACACGCGCGAGCGGCGGCAAGGCAGCAGGCCCGAGCAGCGGCGGGCTGCGCTGGCAGGCGCGCAGATGGGCGGCCTCGTCCTCCCTGCGGCGGAGACGGGTGTGAGGGGCGGCCCGGGCGCAGGGGCCCCGCGGCGGGCTCGTCCCTGCGCTCACCTGAGGCTGCGGCTGGTGCAGCTGATGGAGCTGCTGCCGGGCTGCCGGCGCAGGGCTGTGTGGAGCCAGAGCCATGTGCGGTCGGAGCGGAGCAGCCGCAGCACCACGGCTCCTGCGGGCGATGCTCCGGTGCCCGATGCTGCAGAGAGGCGGTCACGTCAGCCCACACGGAGCCAGCCCCTGCTTTGGCTCCTCGGGGCAGGCTGCCTTGCCTTCACCCCGCGGACAGGCAGGCCAGAGGCTACCGACAAAAGCCGGCCGTGTTCCCCAGCCCTCTGCTCACCCACAGCCCGGTGCTGCGCAGCTGCGAGCTGCACGTCCTCAGGGTGCAGGAGGCTGTACCAGGACCGGCCGATGAGCTCCTCGCGGCGGTAGCCCAGGTGGTAGACAACACTGTGGAAGGAAAGGGGAGCGTGAGCCGAGGGCCACTAAGAAACAGCCTCTCCATAACAGGGAGGCAATAAAGTAATGGAGGTGCAGGGACAGGCTGCAAACGAGGCAGGGAAGAGTCTCCCTCTGGGCTTGCAAACACGTCAGTCACAACGTGCGTCCGAGAACAACACGAGAGACCCTCACCTCTCGGTGACGTCGGCGAACGCCATGTCGAGGCCGTGCCTGCTGTGGAAGAGGTCGTCAGGTGAAGCGGTGTCCCCGCCTTGGGGCGGCTGTGCCACGGGCGTGCAGAGAGCCATGAAGGCGGCGGGAGCCGCTGCGCAGGCGGGTGCATGTGGGGCCACAAAGTGCCCGCGCACGGCGACGGCCCGGTTCCCTCCGTGCCGCAGCCGGAAGGCTTTGGATGTGCGCATCTTGCTGACGAACGTCACTTCTGTCAAGAAGCAGAAGGATAATGGCAAGTCAGGGGCTCTGTGAGGGGCCTGATGGGTCCCTGACCACAGCCCCAAAAGAGCTGGAGAGCTCCCTGTGTGCTCTGCTCTTCTCCGTAGCCTTACCAGCTCCTGGCTGCTCCTGAGCGAGGAGGAGCTTTTCTTGCACGAACTCCCGTGCTGTCCCCTCCACCATGTCAAAGACCGTGTCCCCGTGGGAAAGGAGCTCTGCCTGCCGAAGCGCACGCCGTGAGTGCAGACCTCTCCCCGCTGCCGCGCACACCGCAAGCTTGCCACCCACCAGAGCGCAGGGAGGCCTTACCGTGGAGAGGCCCAACACCTCGCTCACGTTCTCGGAGACGTAGGCCAGCTTGCCGTTGGCCAAGAGCACGAGGAGGAAGCCTGGGAGCAGGGAGAGCAGATCTGTGCCCAAGGCTGGTCCTGCAGGAGGAGCCGAGTCTGCGGGAAGGGCACAGCTGTAAGCAAGTGCTGGGCTGGGCAGGGGCCAGAGCGCACGGCCCTTGCTCACCCGTTGGGAAGAGGCGCGCCGCGCGCAGGCGGAGGCACACGAGCGCCATGGTGTTGAGGTAGGAGAGGCGCTCCTTCTCCCGGCAGGACATGGGCAGCAGCGAGCGCAGCGCCTGCAGCTCCGCGTTGATCTGGTCCCTGCGAGCCTTGGAGGCGCCCTTGGTAGACCTGCAAAGCCAGCGGTGAAGGGGGACGTGCCCAGGGAGGCAGCATCCCCTATCGGCGTGCTGCAAGGGAAGCCCCAGCCCTCGCAGTCCACGCGTTGGTGCTGTGCTGGGAGAGAGGCAGCCCTTTGCATCCCCTCACTCAGCCCTCTCCTAGGTCCTCAGCCTTGTTCCCAGTGCCCTAAGCTGCTCCCAGCCCCTTGCAAGGGTCACCAGGCGCCACACGGAGTGCCGGAGGGAGGATGCTCACCTGAAGGGCTTTGAGGCGCTAGGCACCTGCCCGGTGCCCCTGGGCAGGCAGCTGCTCTCGACCGGCAGTGGCCGGTGGCAGTGGCTGCAGAAGATGGTCATGGAGCGGGTGCTGTGGAGGCCGGCAGGGCACCTCTCCTCCTTCGCCTCCGGCTGCCTCTGAACCCGCTGACCCCACTGCAGGCGGCTTCCTTTTGTACCCTGCCGGGGCCGTGCAGGGGCCAAGCAGCAGGACCGTCACCTCTGGTGACGCAACTCCAAACAGCTCGGGGCTATTTTTAGAAGGCAGGCTGCTAAAAATAACCCTCGCAGCCGGCTGCAATCTGAGAGGGGAAGCAATAAAAGGAAGCTGGGGTCTTTAAAGAACACCCGACCCGCTCAGGAGGGGGGTGATGACGAGGACAGAAGGGCCCCTGCTGTGGGGCATGCGTCCATTCGGCTCTTGGCTGAGGTGCAGAGAGCCACGGCAGGGTCCTGGTGCCCCTGGGCCCTTAGGGCGCTCGGAGGCGAGTGGGACACATGCGACCCTCTCCAGCAAACCTCTGTGCCGCCTCTCCTCCCCAGACAGTGATGGCAGCCGTGCACATCGAGCCAGAGCACCTTGGGGAGCTGTGCTCAGTCCCATGCTCCCCAGCACCCTGCCCCAGGGGTGTTTTCTGGCATAGTCACCATGCCACTTGACCCTGGCTGCGTGCTGGTCTTCCAAGCAGGGGAGATGGCCTAGGCCCTTGGCAGCATGCACCCAGCACCCATCCCCTGTCCTCGCTTGCCTGCCCCCATGACTCCAGCATCCTGGTACCCACCACCTGCACTTGGTGAGCTTGCCCTGGGCTGGCTCTGCTTGCAAAGCCACCACAGCTTCTCCTCCCAGCTTCACCTCTGCCCTGCAGGGCTGCCCCAGGGACCCCCCCCCACCGCCCCCCCACAGGCACGTGTGGGGCGTATGCACTGCGTCCATGCTCCTGCACCCACCACCCCAAGGCAGGACAGCCAGGGAGACATGGCCTTGCTTCCTGCCCCCCGTCCCCAGCCTGCCCCATCCCCAGCACAGCCCAGGCTGGGCAGCAGGGCAAGGCCCCTGTGCTCAGCCTCTCTCAACCGCTCCAGCTCCCGCCGTGCTCCCCACGAGGACACAGAGTGCAGTGTACACCCAGGCATGGGCGCAGTGTTTATAAAACCCTGCAGAGCTGCTGTGTCACACACGGAGCCAGAGCCTCGGCTCGGGCTGCTGCCCCAACGCAGTTCGGTGCCAGCCCAGGGAGCCCTGCTCGCACAGGAACAGTTTGTAGCCTGAACCCAGGGCTACAGGTGGTGCTAGAAGTCTGTCCAGGCCCTGGGAGCAGGGCAGGGCCCAAGGGCAGCACGGCCACAGTTCTCCAGGCAAGATGGGGCAACACGAGAGGCCCTGGAGGCAGCACTGAGGATGGGGTTCACACGCGTGCCGATCTCCTGCCCGAGGACCTGCTCTGCCCACACCTCCGCGTGCTGGAGCTGCGCCACAGAGGGAGGCACGTCGAGGGCAGGACGAACAGAGCTCACGCACGCTTCTTGCTTCAAGGGGCTAGAAATTCATGCAGGCAGTGGAACAAGACATGAGGGCGTGGAGGGGAGAGGGGAGGGCGGCAGGTGGAGGCAACGAGGCAGCTTCAGCCCTGCGAGGAGACTATGGGGCGGCTGATGGTGCTGTTTGTCGTCATGGCTGTGAGCTCCCATCTGAAAGACACCAAGGGCACACGCTCAGGGCAAGGCCAAACCGTGCCCTGGGCCGTGCTCACCAGCCCAGGAACAGCGCCCCGGAGCCCTTCTGATGCCCCCAGGACAGGTTCCCCTGTACCTGATGTCGTGGGGAAGGCAAGACTGGTCCAGGCTGTACTGAATCACTGCTAGCTTGCACAGCGTTTTTAGACTGGGACCTGTGGAGCAAAGGTAGAGTCAGCGGCAACAGCCTTATCTAGGCCCTTCGACACAGGTGCCCAGGGGCAGGTGCCCAGCTCCCCAGTGCGTCTCCGCAAGGGTGCTCGCAAGCGTGTCAGCCTTGCGGCAGGAGGTGCCACCCGTGTGGGCAGTGCTCACGTACTGAAGTCAAGGATGTAGAGGTCTGAGTGATCCATCAGGTCGAACTCGTCACCCATTCCCTCCTCTGGCGACGGGCTGTGGAAGGAAAGCTCGTCAGTCGGCACCAAAACACTCCTATCCCCGTTGCATCTCTTGGGGCTCCCTGAGAGTCCAGGACTGTCCCCATCCCACGTCTGGGCCCCTCTGATGCCCTTCTCCTCCCAGCAGCAGCTGAGACGGGCTCACACAGCAGCCTACGGCACGGGCAGGACTGTGCACAGTGAGGGCTGCCCCCCCAGCCAGCTCTGGTGTTTGGCATGGGCGCCCTCCACCCCAAGGGAGCCACGTCCATCTCACCATCTCCAAGTCCAGCTGTTTCTCCCTCTGCTCAGGGCATCCCCCCACTCAGCACCCTTGCCACCCTCCAGCTTGGTTCACACTCCTCCTTCCTCAGGTACCTCCTGATCTGCTCCCCACCATCAGNGCCACCCTCCAGCTTGGTTCACACTCCTTCCTCAGGTACCTTCTGATCTGCTCCCCACCATCCAAGCAGCCCAGAGGCCTCCCCTCTTGGTCCCACGGGACCCCTCCTCTGGGCATGAGGAAGCTGCTGGCAAACACCCTCCCTTTCCCTGGCTGCAGCATGAGGCACTACCAGCGCTGCAGGTTATTCCTGGGAGAAGTGCAGGGCTCGGTTCACTCTGCAGGTTCACTCCAAGGAGCTGCCTTCTTCCCTGTCTTTCTGCTAGCTAGCTGTGCATCCCCACTGCATTAACACTAGCTCTCTAGCAGAAGTCCACAGATTGGCAGCCTGCGACCAGAACAACATCCCCTTTGATTAAGTTGTGCATCTTCAGCTACAGCAGTAGCAAGATTCCTTTGGGAATGAGTCGGAAGGCCTGTGCCACGTCCACCAGCACAGCACTGTGATCAGTGTGAGCCTGCCCCGAGCGCAGCACTCATTGCTCCGGGTCTGACCTGACTGAGAGGGGAGCCGTTATTTTGGGCGCTCCCAGGAAAGGCAGCTTCACCTCTAAGGTATCTTGCAGTCTTGGAGAGGCATTCGCTTCTCAAGCTTCACATCTCACCAGGCCATGAGATGGTACCACCCTCCCCAGTTCTCACCATGAAAGAAAAGCTCTGGGGGCAAAAAAGTCCTGTTGCAGATAGGTCCAGTTTGTTCAAATACAGTCAAGACCCTTTTTGTTCTGCCTTGGGTGCTCACCATGCTCCAAACTAATCTTTTTACATCCATGTCCCAGTCCCTACTCCATCCTTTATCTTTCAAAGAGAAGCCAGCAGGCACCACAACTGCAGGGTTATCACCAAACTGCAAGAACCAAGCAAAACCTGGAGTTCACGGCCAGGAAAGCTGCAGCTGCCAAGACAGCAGGGTGCTGGGAACGTCTTTGCCAGCCCAAGCCCAGCAAAATTGCCCATTCCAGCTCAGCAGCAGCTCAAAAGCACAGGTACAGGACCTTGGGCTCTGGACTGAGCCCCTGCCTCCTCCCCAGAACCGGGCATTCCTAAGCCTTGTCAGGCAATGCAAAACCTCAGCATCAACATGTGCTCAGCTCAGGTGTGTTTTACCATACTCCTTTCTCTTCCTTGGGGAAGGATCTCTGCACACTGAAGTGCCAGGGGGTTTTGCAGAAAGAAAGGGCATAGCTAATGTGAGCACCAAGCTTAGCACCATGTGATTTCCTGGTCACTTTGGACATAAGTGACAAGATTGCTGGTAGCCTCCCTCGTTTAGAGGGACCACAGATGGGGCAACAAGAGCAGGCTTTAAGCAGAAATACTAGAAAAAACAAGCAGTTGGGTGCTCCAGCAGCAGGCACCCTACAGAAGCACCTCTGAACAGCCTTCCCCGGATACAGATTCTGGAAGAGAAAACAGGATACCAGAGGGTTTTGCCTGTCCTTCTCCCAGAGCAGTTGCCTAGCAAGCCGTGCCTGTTGCCTAATCCTTCAAGCAATCCCACCGAATCCCCAGGCTCACTCCAGAGGGAGTTCTCCATTTCAATGACTTCCTGGAAAACTTCTTATCTCGCCAGGCAGCTCCAGAGCACACCTGATAACCATTACAGGAAGCAAGCACAGCCCCCACTGCTGCCTCCCCCTGCCCCAGCCCGCAGGGCTCTCCCCTGCCGCTGGCAGCTCTTCCTCTCCCAAGTCCGTGGTGATGAACTGCCATGTGCAAGCCTTGTGCCTGGACATTAAAGGGCACATTGAATCCTGAAACATTTTGAGGCAGCAAGTGGTGTAAATACTTCTGCGTTAGCTGGCAGAGACAGATGACACTCCAGAAAGCTGCTCTTGAATTTGCCATTTAAGATAGTATTTCTTAGGGGTGCCTGCCTTTAATATCAGGGCTCAGCTACTGCTGTAGGCAAAATTCAGCACCATCTACCAAAGACCATAGCATCCAAGAGCATCCGGAGCTGCCTTCAAGTCCCACCAAACCTTCTACTATACAGATCAACACCCGCTAACTGTTCAGGAGAGCAGATAAGCTGCACCTCTGAGTACCTCACCCGTGCCCTGAGTACTCCCTCACACCCACACAAGCTGTTTGGAGGTCTGAAAGCATTTCAGATGTTTACATGAGATGGCAGATGCTAGGAGAGACCTGTGCTTCAGAACTGTGAGGTGTCAGTCCAGACAGAGAGCACGTGCTGGTGATGGGTCCCTTCCTTTCTTCTAGCAGATGTTCAGGTTCTTGGCAACATCCAGCTGTCCTGCATCACGACGGTATCACTTCCAGTGTTTGACAGCTAAATCCTTCACACCAAGTCTCCTTTGTGAATGAAAACTTTGTTGAGGAAAGCTACTCAACAAAGAACAGTGTCTTGGCATGTGGAAGAGCTCCTGAAACTGCTCCTAGCTGAGCTGGCACCACTCTGCAGCTTGGCGGACACATATGCCAACACAAGAAGAAAACTGCTGGTGGGAGACATCCAGGCAGTGGGCAGTGGAAGCAAATCAGTCTGAGGTTTGCTGCAGCAGAGCAGATTGTCCTTCTGACGGCAGGACATTGCTTCAACCCCTGCCCCTCCAATCCTCCTTCACTGAAAGCTTGGCCACTGCATTGCACAAACCCTCCTGAATAGGACGTCACACACTCTGCCCCTACTTGTTGTAAAAGGCAGCTTGTTACCAACTGCTCACAAGCTAATAGGAAATCTTCAGTCTTCCTTTTTTTTTTTTTTTTTTTCCTCCAGGGAAACCCTGCTCTGTGTCATTGTTAGCTGGATACTTGCAAGACAGAGAGACAGTTGCCACATGGCCCTAAAGTAAAGCTGAGTATAGCATGGGGAAAAACACTGAACTGAAGCATGTGGAAACTCCTTAGAGAGTCATCCCATAGGGCTCACACCACTCACCTGGTGCCTCCAAAGAGAATGATTTTGTCCCCCACTCTGCAGCAGCACTGCCGGCGTCGAGGACATGGGCCTTTCCCTTTGGGCTCAATCTTCCTCCAAGAAAAAGACACTAAAGGGGGAAAATGCAGCAGCTTTTCATAAGAGCCTGCTCTAGGCAGGTTATGTATTTAAACAGAGCACAGGGGAAAAAATAATTTTAAAAAAGAGGCCTACTGCCTGACAGCCACTGACTAGCCAACCTGTCTGCTGCTTCTTTTTGCTGCAGAGGTGGAACAGTACAGCAGCAAGTTCTGCCCTTCCTTCACTGCAACATGATGAGGCTTTTCACCTATAGCGCCCAGCAGTGGGCCCGGGAGCCATAGGGGGTGAAGCTCCTGACGCAGGCGGCCTTGCTGGCACCCTGGAGCGGTCAACTCTGCAGGGAGACCCCGGGAACCTGCTCCATCTACTGGTAGCTGCAGAAAATGCAAAGCGCCCCTGGCCTTGGGGAGAGTGTGGGAAGTTACACGAGGGGGAGAAGACATCAAGTCCTGACACTCTCCATGGCAAGGACACGCAGGGGGAATTAAGCTCCACTGTGCAGCACCGTAATCTCCAGGAGTCGGTCACAGATCAGCTGGGAGAAGCAGCAAATCAGCTGCTCTCAGATAACCACGTAACATAAGATTTCATTGTACAAAGCAGTTAACAAACCGTTCCCATGGACAGCCAAAAGTACCTGAGTAAGGAAGGAGACCTCAAGCAACTCACTGATATTCAGGGCATCAGCTGAAGAACCACCATTTCTGTTGCACAGTTTTAACTACTGGTACCAGGTACTGGTACCAGGACAGTAGGGATGCTGCCAGCTCAAACTGAGTGGTTTCTACGACTGCGGCCTCTGGGATCCCCTAGGCCCAAAGCTTAAAAATGTTAAAAGTTTAAGTACCTGGATTGAATTTCCAGAGGTCGTGAAAGTGTCTGTTCAGGCGTGCGTTGTAGCCACCAAACACGTAGAGCTCCCCGTTGTAGCTGACTGTGGGGGTAAGCATAGACATGAGTATGACACCAGCGCAGAGACCAGCTGAGCCCCCTTCCAACATCTAACATGAAGCAAAGGGGTGCCTAGTTTACATCATCATCACGTGCAGGGAGAGGTGCCAGGCTTTGCAAGAGGCAGCAGCTTTCCACAACACTGAGGCCCTGCACGTTATTTGCCTTTAGACACCTCCACCCAGCCCAGCAGACACCCCTTTTCCTGAGATGAGGGAAATGCCCTTCCACTGTCCGCCTTCCTCAGGCAGCTCCATACTCACAGGCTGAATGACTCCGCCGGCCTTCAGGGAGCACTGGAGTTGGTGGAGAGTCAAGCCAGGAGTTTGTTTCTGTGTCAAATACTTTAATTCGGTTGCAGTAGATCTCATTGTTGGAATGAAATGGCCCAAAGCGATCAGCTCTGCCACCAAACACGTACATCTTTGTGCCAATGATGGTAGCCGAATGGAAGTCTCTCCAGCGAGCTGGTGTACCCTGCAAAAACAGATCCAAACAGAATAACAGAAAACAGGCATATTACCCAGTGAGAGGGTGCATCCCAGTGAGGAAGTGAGGGGGGCTGCGAGATTTTGGAGAACTTCTCCTGAAGATTGTGGGCATTTGAGACAACCCATGAAACAGTGGTGGGCAGCCCCCGCAGAGGGTGGCAGAGACAGGGTTTGTCCCGCAAATGGGAATGAAGAAAAAGCAGACACTGACCTTGGCAGAGATTAAGGTCCACATCATGCTCGTGGTGTCCAATTTATGGATGTCATTAGAAAAGCAGTCGGCCTGGAAGAACAGCAGTGTGGCCTGGTCACCAAGGGACTGGGCAGCCTGGTCGCCCCGGCCCCTGGAAAGGACGCTCTCCGTGAGAGCTGAGCATCCCTTTGGAGTCAGCACCTCCAGAAAGACAGGGTGCTAGCTCCAAAATATGAGGTGATGAATATGCTGCTTATCCTGACAACAGGAAGGTGAAGTTCATTTCTCCTCAAAGCTGTCCCTTCTCCCTCTTGAGTTTTTCAATTTATCTGATACTCACTTGTTATCACCAAGGCCAAGTACTACATGCAACATGTATTCCCAGCAGTACCTGTCGCCTTCCCTGTAGTGGGAGCTGAAGGGAGCTCTGCAGCTGGACAGTCCCAATGACTCTGCTAAGGCCACATGATAAGATGCAGAAGGCTGAGGTTGTTTCTAGGAAGCCATATAGCTAAGAGCAAATGCTGGGGGCCCTGGGGATCCCACAAAACCCATCTGCCACTAGCAGCGTGGAAAGGCCTGCGTTCACACACGAGACTGCACAGCCTCCAGCAGATGAGAGAGCACCAAGATACCTACAGGCTTGTCTGACCTTCGTTAAAAATTAAAATAAAAAAACAAAACAAAACTCTACTGGTGCTGAAATCAGGATTATGGCTCTGGCACTGTTATACAACCTGGTAGAAGGGGAATAGCACAGTCTGCAGTAACAGAGCCCCAGCTTCCTTGCAGTCAGGCGGAGACTTTGCATGGATTTATGGAGCCTGGTGATAATCTGAAATTATGTTTACCCACTTGTTAAGAATAGAGCATAAGGATTTGCTCCAAGGAGTGTTAAGGACATCCAGCACTCCGATAGCTAGTGCTGGATGACCTTCAGCAAAAAGTGCTCTTAAGTGGGAGGACAAGTAAGCACTCACTGAGCAGCTCAGCAAGGTGTGAGAACAGGTACAAAACACAGGAAACATGTGCCAGATTTGGACCAAACCAGAGCAACACTGCAGATATTGGAAAGGGATTTTTTTTCTNAGTGGGAGGACAAGTAAGCACTCACTGAGCAGCTCAGCAAGGTGTGAGAACAGGTACAAAACACAGAAAACGTGCCAGATTTGGACCAAAGCAGATCAGATATTGGAAAGGGATTTTTTTCTGGCTCATTTTTCTATATTTATTAAAATAAATATAGATATATCAATATATGTATTATATCTATATAGACATATCAATATATGTATTATATCTATATAGACATATAGTAAGTATAAAATATGTATTTATCTTTATTTAAATTTGGCTGATAATCGAGTCAGAAAATACAGAACTCCAGAACAATAAGCACAATTACTGTTAACCCCATAATCTCTCAGGCAGATACAGAAAGCATCCTCAAACCTGTCTGAGACAGGCAAACATGTTTTGCCTCCAAGAGTAAAATATATTGTTTTGAAAAAAAAAATAAATAAACCAAACACCATGATGAAAACAATAAAAGCTCCAGTCTTCATAGCCCTACTTTCTCAACCATCCTCTTCACAAAACCAGAAGCTTAAGTAGATGATTTGTGCCATAGCTTCACTGAGTTATGAAATGAAAGCAACTCTACATGCAAACATACCCTTTTACCCTGCCTCTGCTCGTGTCCAGGACAGGAAACCCCTCTCCCTCCCTGGGGTTGACAAACAACAGTCGCAGACACTACTCACCAGCTGCTCGTAGCCTCCAAAGATAAACATGCTCTTTGCCAGGACACAAGCTGAGTGCCCGTCCCTCGCTCCTGGGACCATTCCAGTCACCTTTGGTGTGAACCATTTGTGCGTGTCTAAAAGAAAACAGGACGCGATGCTAAGAAAACACAATAGATGTGGGGAGGGGGGTAGCTCTTTACTACCATCCTTCATGGGCAAGGAAAATGCTATTTTGGAGACAGAAAGCCCCTTTCTCTTTCATGCAGAGCACAGAGGCTTCTCCAGGCAGGGAGACCCCAAGCTTCCTCAAGCAAGGCCAGCTGCCCGAGCCTCCTCAGAGGGGGCACCTCAGTCCCAGGGCTGCTGCCTCTGCCAAACCCTACGATAAACTCACCTTTCAAGCACGGCACTGCTTGAGCAACATTATTGGTATTGGATCTCCTGCAAAGCTGGGTAGGGAGTCACTTATCAGCTCTGCCTTTACAGTTTCGGTTAAAATGAAGGGATGATGCAAAATGGCTCAAGTGACCTCACAGCTTAGAGATGCTGTAAGTGACAGAGAAAAACAGTGCTCTAAACCCAGCCTGAGGTCAGTCAAGCCATTCCTGTCCACAGAGCTACATCCTCAGCACTACAGTTCTGCTCCCCCTGTCTTATCTGCTCCTTCTTTTTACCTCCTCTTTGAGAGGACCCTCTCCATCCTTCAGCGGTCCCACTTGTCTGCGCCCCGGCAGGCTCTGCTGGCCAGATTCACCCCTAACCCTACGTGCTCCAGTGACTGGCCTCATTTAGGGGAGGTCTTTAAATCCAGCCAGAGCTGGTCTCCATGCAGAGCAGTATGGAACGGAGCCAGCAACTCTCTGCCAAGCACAGAGAGGCACCTGTCTGAGAGGCACAGAGAGAGCATGAGACACCCCTGCCCCTCCATGCTCCATAAACGCAGCCAAAAGTGCTGCGTTATTTCAGGAAGTGGCAAATTCAGAGCCAAAGGAACACTCTGGGAGAGGGTAACTTCTCTGAGTTGGCCTTTGGCCACAGGTCTCTACCTAAGCCCCAGCTGGAACTGCACAAAGGGGCTTGCAAGGTCACCAAAAGCCCTGTGAACCTGCACGCAAGCAAGCTGTGAGGGCCTCTGGGTTCCTATCCTTCACGGAGCTCTTCTAAGCCCAGTCACATGGTAGCAGCAAGAGCTCAACCAAGTACAGTGTGTCAAATCAGAGATGGAAAAGAGCTCAACTTACGATCAGCACCTCTGTCCCCAGAGGGGAAAGCTGCCCTCGGCCAGGACTTTACAGCCAGGCCTTGATCCTGATGAAACCCATACCGTGGGGCTCCCATCGCAGTTGGAGGACTGCCAGAGTCACTTTCCAGGACTGGCAGGGGACAGGGACAGTGTGTACAGGCAGCTGCACAGGGCTTGGACCAGGACTGAAGCCTGGCTTTTCAGTTAATTTTCACTTAACGCTAAAGTGCTTGATTTGGCAGGGACATCAGGCAGCTCCCCCTGCAACGCCTTTGTGTATACAGAAGTTCACTGGTGGCTTCCCAAGCTGCATGTGCCAGAGGAGGAGAAGGAAATTTCCCAGAGAGCAGCTCCCGAGCAGTGAGATCTTCCCTCACATGGAAGAGCACTTGTGGCCAAGCACCAGACCAAGCACTTCTACTGCAGGCCCATCAAGTGTGTTCCTGGCCGGTGTTTAGGTTGGACTTGCCTCCAGAATCCAGACATAACCCTCCCTCCCCCTTTCCCGACACTCCTGTCCATGCAGTTCTCCCCAGATACTCCAACAACACAACGAAGAAGCCAACAGAAAGGCTCAAGGACTTCTCTCTCAGGTTTATCCAAGTTGGCTCATGCTTGCCTTTGTTCTTCCATCCTGTCCCTGACTGCTTCTGAGGGATTTTATTTCTCACTCTGCTTCATTCTTACAGATAGAAGGACCACCCCAGAGAAGACCCATGGTCTCAAGAGCTCCATCCCCTTCATGCTGCGACCTTCAGCCACAGTTAAGGAATGGTGTATCACAGAGAGGGGTAGCTTCAGTTGTAGTTACTACTAGGGAGAGCACACAAAGCCAATAGAAAAATTAAAAGTCATTTGGCTATGAGACAAGTTTAGTCATTTTTGTTCAAAGGCTTTTACAGAGTCAAGTGTCCAGGCACACTGACCACCTGCTCCTCTCTCAAACCTGCTGAACCAGTTAAAGACACCCTGCCTCTCATGTCCTTCATAACACACTGATTCCTCATCTGCCCCATTTACCCCACGCTACCACTTTGCAGAGACACCGAGCAGCAGGACAGTGAGCAGCAGAGCAGCGCAATGGGGCAGAGAAGGGGTCTCATTGAGAGCAGTCAGGACAAGGAAGGGCAACAAGTTGGAACTTACTGACATCAAAGGCATAGAGGACATTGCAGGCTCCTTCAGTGTCGTTGCGACCACCCCATATGTAGATGGTGTCATCTATGAGCACTGCCGAGTGCCCATACCTCATATAGGGCACCTCTCTCACATGGTCTCGGCTGTTTGTCCACACCGGAGGCAGCTTGATCCAGCGCAGAGACACTGAAAGAGGAAGTTCAGAATGTCAGATGTCACCCTGCTACGCAGGCTCTAGACCCTTGCCCCCACCCACGCCTCTTGCTGTTACAGACATCTCCCTGCTAATCTGCTGTTACTAATAGGAGCTGTTTGTGATTACAGGTTCTGCTTCCGGGGAGCCAGCGCGTCATGTTCAGTAGCAGCCAGAGCAGTCAACACGTATTACAGGGTTTAACGACAGCACCAGAGTCACAAAAGGTATTGCACAGGCATTACATAACACTACCCAGACACAATCCTTCGGCCACGCATACTGCTTCCAGTTCTGTTTCCCACCAGGGCATAACACAAAACACAACTTAACACGAGCAGGCTGCAGCTCCCCTAAAATACCCATACAGCAAAAGGGAAAAGATCAGGCATTTTAAAAGGTGGATGTCCAACTCAGAGGCAGGAAGGACATCGAGGAAGCACAGCCATATTAAAGTCAAGTTATAGAGTGTATTCCCTACCTATAATGCAGTCCTGCTCTGTGGATCATCGAAGATGGCGTGTTGACCCTAGACCTGCCGGTGTTGGCTGACTAAGGGTTTGGGAAGCCAGCATGACTGCAGCTCCATCCCTCCCAAGCAGGGGCTGCAGCATCATGACCCTTTCATGTTTGGGAGTGGCAAGAAGGCAGGAAGCTGCAAGAGCATTCCTCTGGGCACACATAATTATGCTTTCACCATAAGTGTCCAAGTGTCCGGTGTGCAAGAGCCCAGGCTCTCTGCCTACAGCCGAGGATCTTTGTTCATGAGATCCCGAGCGTTTCTCCCTTCCGCACTGCGAGCTGATCATCTCCACCGACAAACAGGGCTCTGTTTAGGCACACTGTCGAGTCTGAAAAAGAACTAGGTACTGGTTCTCTGCTTCTGTCCCTCCTCAAGCTCAACTTCTCATCCGTTCAGCTGGACCCATCCAAGCACCTGCGTAGTTTTTCAGCCACTTGCCTAATGACAGGGAAATGTCCCACAGACAGATGACTCCAGCTAGTTCCCAACACACTGGTTACCTTAAGCTGGTTACCAGCTCCAGTTGCTTCGCTGAGCCACACTGTGAATCTTTACAGCAACTAGTGGCTAGATGTGGAAAGCAGAAGGCTGACATCCTGCTGCTTCCACCATGGCAGCAGCAGTTGTTAAGACACCACCACAGGAAAATGGCTTGGAAATTTAAGCCTGACAACCTAATCTNAGCCACACTGTGAATCTTTACAGCAACTAGTGGCTAGATGTGGAAAGCAGAAGGCTGACATCCTGCCGCTTCCACCACGGCAGCAGCAGTTAAGACACCACCACAGGGAAATGGCTTGGAAATTTAAGCCTGACGACCTAATCTGGCACACTGGTACTTCCACATTAGGGAACAGTCAGCCAGGTTTTGAGCCAGCAGTGTGACCCTGCAGCCAGGAAGGCCAGCGATGTCCTGGGGCACATTAGATAGAGCGTTGCCAGCAGGTCGAGGGCGGAGATCCTGCCCCTCAGGCCCGATAAGGCCACATCTGCAGTGCTGAGTCCAACGCTGGGCTCCCCAGTACTACAGTGCCACGGAGCTCCCGGAGGGAGTCCAACGTAGGACTACAGAAATACAGGGTTGCTCAAAGGAAGAGGCTCCAATTGACATGGATAAACGCTTTAGAAATTAATGAGACACAGGACAGAGCATGCCATCTCCCTGCTCAGCAGGAGTGGGCAAGACTACACGAGCCCAGAGAGCCGTTCTCTCACGCACCAAAAGGACGTCGCACCCTCACCTGCATTAAAAACGTGGACGTCGATCTGCCGCAGGGTCTCATAGTCCTCTCCAGAGCAATAGCCGCCAAAGGAATAGACCTTGTGCCCGACGGCCACGGCGGCGTGGTTCACCCTCCGGGGTCCGCCTTCCAAGTGCACTGCCCACCGTAGCATTCCTCCCCGTGCGCCTGCCGGCCGTCAGCGTCCCCCGGGCCACAGCCTCATGCTTCTCGGGCCACCATCGCGCTGCGCAGGCGTCACCTGGCTCCATAACAAAGACACACGTTAAAATAACGCCGTGCACCTCGCGGCTCTTCTTGCCATGCTGGCTACGACAGCGCGGTGCCACAACCGCACTCATCTGAATCTCCTCCACAGAAGGTCTTGCTCTCCACTGGGGAAGGGAGCACAAAGAAGGTCTTGTAAGCCAAGCAAAGCTAGGAGCGTTTGGCATCCTTGGTTTCAGCACTAGGGCCAGCTTCATTAATATACTTCCCCACACGCTTTCTCAAGTCCTTTCCCATTTGGAAAGCAGGGAGTTTTTGCAAGGCAAACTTTCCTCCTTTCTAAAGTTTCTGAAGCAGCCAGAAAGCAGCGAGTGTGCGCGGAGCCGCGGGCGACCAGCACGGAGCCGTCGGGCTCTCCCCGGCCTTCCCAGACCGCAGCGTGCGAGCTGGGCGATGCAACCCATCACGGGGCTGAGACCAAAAAGAAAAGAAAAAGTAAACACAAACAAACAAAACCAACCCCAAAATGAAACAACTTTCCACAAAAATCCCTTCTGTGTTAAGTGATTTTGTAAGAGACCTTTCAAGTAGCTTAGGTGGACTTACTAGCTCAGTGTCAATATTTTCAGTACCCTTAAGACAGGACCTGATCCTGGGGCGTTAAAAGCGTGAATTTAACATGGCTAAGTGCTTTCTACTTGCTTCCTGCGGGGATAAGAGAGCAAAAGGGCACAGTTGGGCAGCTCTCCTTCACTTCAGGGAATTCATCTGGGGATGCTTGCCCAAGGTATTTGTTACTACCAGATCAGGATGATCTTCCTTTCACTTAATATACTGCTGCCTGCAAGAGCTGGCTTCCCTGCCTGAACAGTTTCATAATTAAGATTAGTCACATGAATGCAGGAAATTAAGGCTATACATCCTACAAAGTTGACCTGGTCAAGAGAGACTTAAACTCCTGTTTGTCATGCTGTAGGAACAAGGCTCGAGCTGTAGAAACAGTGTTCAAATGCTGTTTGCAAAACAGGCTTATAGATACCCGAGATGATCGTGGGGATGATCACATTCTTTAGGTTAGTGATTACAGTTTGGATCTAATCTCACTGTTTATTATAAAGGTGGTAATTTGGAAACTTTTTTACTGTGACTCAACAGACCCAGGTTATGTCTCAAAACTCCTCTGCTTTATAGGAAAAGCAAAAAAAATCAGAAGTCAGACATAGAAAGCAATCTTTACAGGCTCATATATTAGAGAACAAAACACAGGATTAAGCCAACTGTCATGAAAGGTTCTTCCCCCTCCAAAAGTCTGATGCTCCTCTCTAGGAACTGCATTTCCACTAAAAGCAGTTTTATAAACCCACGCAGCCAGACTCCACTTGTCACTTCCGCACAGGCCACAACCCCACGCTGAAAGTGTCACTGTGTCCTCCTGCCTTTGCTGAGTGACCAGGACACTTGACCTTCCCTTCTCAGTCATGCCCAGGATCTCCTTCTCCCCCAGCCTATGGTCACCTTCCCACCAAGGCCCTGCCCTCCTCCTCTGCACCCCTCTTTTATAAATTTCTCCACAATACTCGCGAGCATGAGGGGTTTCTTGGTGGGGAAAAACATTTACTCCCTGCCCCACATCCCCGCATGAGATAAATTCTTGAAATGGAGGTTGAGAGCCAATATTAATTTAAAGGATTTAGATAAGGGCATAAATATGCCCTGAAGTCGCGGAGAGTGCCCAGAAAAGCTCTCCTTCGCATGGGCCCAGCTTGCACCTCACCTGTAGAGCACGCAGGCACCTAAAACCCGGTAGAAAACTCATCCAGCAATCTCCCACCGGAATACTGTCTAAACCTGTTGGGGCCACTGGAGCAGAGTGCCATAGATAATTAAAAAAAAAAAAATTTCTTCCAGAGATCTCCTTTTCAGCTGTTCTATTTGCTTTAGCTCTCTATTTTCAAGCCTTACAATTAACTACAAAAGCAATTCTGAAAATGGGAGGCTTTGAGCACTGTAGCCCGGGCGCGAGCTCCGAACACAGCGTGCGTTCTGGAACTCGCCCCTTTGTGCCAGGGCCTCGCAGGGCTGGATCGCCCCTCCGCGCCTGGAAAAAGGAAACCTGGGACGTTTCTACAACGCGCAAGGGAAGAGCCTCGCTGCAGGGAACGCGGATGAACCCCCGCGGAGCGGAGAGAAGCGCCGCACGAGCGGCCAGGGCTTCCCAGGGCCGGGTCCCTGCCACCCCCGGAGCTGCTGGGCCACCACCCCGCGCGCTGCAGCCTTCGGCCCCTGCCCGAGTCACGGCGGAGAGCAAATCCCTACCGTGCGCGGTCGCCTCCGTCCTCTGGCTCCCCAAAAGCGCCAGCCACAAGGTTTAGTAACGCTTAAAATAGCCCAAGCAGCTCACAGCAGCCCATATGGACGGTGCTATTTCCAGCACCTCCAACTTATAGTCGGAGAGAGCACGAGAACGAGGCGCTTTCTTCGCTCGCGCCTGACATTTGCGCGCCGCTTTGGCTATTTATGCTACGGCGGGGTGAAACCGCCAGCTTGCACATTTGGCAGCGATGGGATTGCGGTGCCAGGACGAGGAGGCCGTGCTACGGGAGCGCCCGAGGTTAGCACAGACCGGGCTCGCTTCACGCCCCGGGAATCTCAAACGCTCCGGCAGGAATTCACCTCCCTGCGGGGTTACGTTCCCCAGCGGCCGGGCAGCGCCCGCGGAGGGCTTTCCCCCTCGCCTGTCTCCAGGCCCCGCGTGGCCTCCCCGCGGCGCCCACGCTGTGCCCGGCCTCCCGCTCCCACGAGCGTCTCCCCGAGCCGCGGCTGCCGCGAAGGCGGCGGGGGGACACGGCGGGCGGCGGGGCGAGGACGGGGACGGTCACCCGCGA
>VWPW01011331.1:0-14101 GCA_013389825.1 Crypturellus undulatus | reverse complement strand
GTAGTGTTGACAGAAACTCTATCTTGATTAAGGATGGTAGGAAAGCATTCAATTCCAGCCATGTTTTGAGCTCAGTTACAGTTGGTTTTGGCTCCGATTCTTCCGTTTGCTGCCTTTGGGGTTTTACCCCGCCAGCCTCAGTCATGTCGCTGTCTCGTCCCCAGCAGCGTTTTCCCCTTTAGCCCCAGCCCTGTGTCCCAGGGAGGAGGAGGGTTTGCGGGGCAGCCGTCCTCTGAAGGAGGCCCCAGGGCTATAAACAGCAGTGGTGCCTGAACTGCGGCTTTTATTTGCTCCTGGACCTGTTCTTACAAAATGAAGCACACTGACCAGGCCGAGCTCTAGGAGGTCTGCCCAGACAGATGGGTTTAGCTCTGAGTTTGTGGATTAAGAATATGCTGCTTTAGGTCTGTTTGAACTCAAAAAAGCAAAGTTTGTGTGATCTTTTGGGGGAGTATTTTTGAAACATGTTGTCATGGACTTTGCCTTGCAGCTGTGTGAGATACCATGAAAATTAAAAAAAAATGCGAAAAGGTGTTCTTGCAGCTAAGGATTTGTAACTTCATTGCTGGCTTTATTCCTATTCCCTTGAATTTAGTATTGCCTGTTGACACTGGGACTTCTTCTGCTGTCAGTGCTCCCCTAATTAACTACGTGGACTGTTCTTGATACTCTGACGTAGTATTTTGGTTGTTTATAGTCTGGACAGGCTTTCGAAGTAGTGCCATGGACCTCGCCAAGGGTGCTCGCTACCTTCTACCCTTTGCTCAGTACCAATTTTCTGCAGCTCCCTGTTCCTGTTTTGAAAATCACTGTTAGGGTTGGCTATAAGACACCTTGAAGGGTTTTTTAGGAATCCATTGTTACTGTTACCTCTGGATGTGAAAGCTTCGAGCTTGACCCTTGAGTAAAGCAGCCTGTCTGCTGCCCTGCAGAATGATATTTTCAGTAGCTGATTCTTGTTTTCTGATTTGCCATAACAGGGACTGATGATATTTGTCTAAAGGACTGAAGCAGTGCGAGTGAAGGACGCCGGGGACGCAAAGGTGGAGATGTCTTGCCCAGACTCTCGCTATTCCTTTGATGTCCCAAATGCTTGCATCAACTTTGGAGCACTGAGTGATGATGATGTACACAATGCGGATGCCTGGTTTGGTGAGTTGTTCTCAATTCATTGGTTTGTTTTCCATTTGGATGAAGGCTGCTGTGCTGTATATTTTGGGTGTGGCTTCTGTGCAGATAGCTTAGTCATGGTATTGACTGCATTAATCATCATGACCATCATGTAGGGTTTTTTATTTATCTCATTGTGATTTGTAACTTAGGATGTTGAAAAGGTCACCTGCCAATGTTATCTAGTGGTGTTGTTAAAGATTCCTAATGTGGAATGTATAGTGAAAGTCTCTCTCTTTCCTTCTAGATCAACAAGCCAATCTAGAAAATGTCCCTCCTGCAGAAAATCTGACAAAAGTCTTGCAAAATAGCCCTGCTTTTTCAAAGCCTGGTAATCCACTACTTTCTGTCACATCACAAGAAATAAAAGGTAAGTTGACATGCATGGGGAGGAGAGCATAAAATCTCTCTCTTCTAGTAGGGGAAAAAAAAAAAAAAAAACAGGACTTCACATGGCTTTCTGTGGACCACCCTCATAGACTGCTACCTAGCAAGTTCTTGTGTAGATTTGCTTTAGCATTTCTGCACATACAGCTGATCTTTGCTGTTCTTAGGTGAAAGCCACAATGTGGAGGACAATGAAATGGAACAAATGCAGGTTGATGTGGTTCCACCGAATATTGTTGGATCCCTGACGAGCTGGAGAGCTGCTGCTCCTGCAGAGGCCCCTCAAAGGTGAAGTCCTTGCAGTCGGTTCGTGTGAAGGTTGCTGGCAGTGTAACTAAGCAGGTCTTTTACAATTCTGGATTGTGAAGCTCAAGCTATTCAAGCTGCTTTTGGATTGTTGCATGAAACACAGCTAATTTATGTAGAGCATGTTGGGGTTTGGTGACACACTCATGAAAAGTATGATACAGATTGTGAGGCTGTTTAGGCCTGTGAGAAAACTAACCTCGCTTTTCTGTCACACTCTAGAGCGGGTAGAAGACAGGCTACAAAGCAGAGGAAAACACAGCAACGCAAACACCTGGCTAAAATCAAAGCGGAGAGAAATGCTGTTGCCTTGGCTAATAATGAGGAGGTTCCACCAGTTAAAAAAATGAAAATGTATGTTACTGGTCCTGCAGCTTGGGGCTGGGAAGAGGGATGCAACTGCTGCTTTTGAAAGCATTTCCTTGTGGCTGAGGGGCTCTCAAAGAAGCAATGAGGAAGATTAGGGGGAGGTGACAGATTCAATCCCTGATACTGCTTTCATTGAGAAGAAATGTCTGTAAGACCTAGAAGAAATAATCTATTTGGAGTTGGAGATGTGATTGAGATAAGCTTGGGTTTCTTAAACCCCGCTGTCAGAGTCTGACTGCTAGCTTTAAACCTGACCACTGTCTGTCAGGAATTCATCAAGCGGTCATTGGCTATGAAAGAATCACAGCTAGAAAATTTCTCAAATTGCCTTAAACACCGAGATATCGTATGGTGATAAAGACAGGGTCAGGAAATCCCCCTGCAGAGAATTATTGCAAAGGTGTAACAGTGCTGTAGCTAAACACCTGTCTCCAGAAAAGCTTTGGTTCTGGAAACTTAAGTCTTCTGTTTTGCAACCTTAGAGTACCATGGAAAAATAGATGATCTATGCCTAGTCCCTGGAATATTTTAGAACTTCACCAGGTATTGGGGAGGTTCTGCGTGAAAGTGAGAGCTGCCGGTGGTCTTTCATTTCAAGTACAGCTACAGTGCTTTGCTGTAACAACTTGTTAACAACTTAGTTCTAGCAGCAGAGAGAAAGCGATGGAGGTAGCTGCAAAGACAGAGCCCTTGCAGAATCCTGAGCACTCCCCAGGACGAGGGAAGAGCAACCTGACCGTACCCAAGACACCGACAATGTTGAAGTAGGTAGCTTTCCCCTAAACAAGGCTTGTCTGTGTGAGTCGCAACTGATCTTAGTGACAGCCCTAGCTAAAGTATTTCCTACTTAACACCTGAGGCTTTGACATTTAGTAAAGGCCAGATTAGACAATAGTGTGAGCATTAAAATGTACTTCACTAACTCAACCTGTGCAAAGAAAAGTTTTTGCTTTTAATTTAGAGAAAAAACATGTTCTCACTAATGCTGAAGTGTGCATGTAGCAAATGGGTGTGCAAGGTAGTAGTTAACTGTCAGCTTTCTTAAGCAAACAGAATTCCAACAAATTGTTTTTAATGTGACTTTCTGCAATGAAGTCAGAGGTAGGTGAGTTCCTTTGCATTGATGTTATGCTTAGTAGTCAGTGAAGTCAGGACACATGTATCTACCTGAACTTTAACATGTTTCTACAGGAGGACCAATCTGACTGGCAAGCTGAAAAGTACCGAGGAGCAGGAGCTGGAAAAGATGCAGCAATTTCAGCAAGAGGTTATGGAGCTACGGAAGAAGAATGATGAGTCTATGAAAGCAGCTATTGCTGGTGCAGGTGAGCTGGAGTTGAATTTCAAGTTCAACCTGTGCTGGGCTCAGTTGACAAGTGCGGCATGCTAAGTATCTGGGTTTAGGTGACTTTTATATGTATCAGCCCCTCAAATGCCTGGAAACTAAGTTCTATTTTGTCATGCTTTGAAAGGTTATGGATTAGTTGACCAAAATCTGCTCAAGTTATTAGAAATGAAATTCCTTTTTTCAGTCCTCCCCCACCAGATGCGCAAACCAAAAAGGCTTCCAGGCATTATGTACCCTTCTTCTTTAGGGCAACCTGCGAAGAGAACTGTTGGTCAAGTAACAAAGCCGGTTGACTTCCACTTCTGCACAGAGGAGAGGATTAAACAACATGTGGAAAGCCAGCCTGGGAATGAATACAAGGAAGTGGATTTTGCAGCAATACTGAGGAAACATCCTCCTTCTCCGGTGAGGGCCAGAGCATTGCCAGCATGCCACGAATTCTTGACACCTCCTTGCTGCTCTTGCAACCTATACAATGCTGGTAACCTGTTCAGCTGGCAGGCACATAGGAGACAGCATATTACACATAGGTTCCCGTTAGCTTATCGCAAGTCTGTGCTGATGTAAGACTTTAAAAGGATTCTTTTGGAATAAAGGGTCCATTCATGTCAGACTTCCAGTCATTGCACTCAAGCTGTAATCTGCCTAATAAGTCTGATATGACTAATCTGGGCATACTTAGGCAGCTAGCACATTAGACACAAAAATATTTATCCCCTTCTAAATAAGTGGAAGGGACAAAAAATGTGCATCAGTGGGGAAAGGAAGTGACACTGAAGCATGTTGTTACTAAATGACTGTACTGACTGTAATTCTTTTCTCCAGGTTCGAGTGCCAAAGGGGCCCACTGTCCCCAAGCCATTCAATCTCTCCCAGGGAAACAAAAGAAAACTTGAAGAAAGTACATCCGAATACGTGTCCCTTGCTCAGCAGGTAGAAGCATTCCAAAAACGCACACCCTCTCGTTACCATTTGAGGAGCATGAAGTCTGATGAAGGTGAGCGGATTTGACTGTCCAGCCAGCAGCCTGTCCACAGAGCTGGTGACAGAGCGTGAAAGGCGTTTTAGCTATTGTACTGAGTAAACTATCTGAGCCTATGGCAGGTCTTAGTGTTAACTGCTGGTCTGTGGCTTGAATTCATAGGCCCAGTTCCAGGAAAGCAGCTGAAGACTCGGCTTACACACCCTAAAACGCCCGTGCTGCAAACAAAGCATCGCTTCAGACCTGCCACTTGTAAAAGTTCAGCAGAATTGGAAGCAGAGGAATTAGAGAAAATGCAGCAGTAAGTGAAGCTTGACTTATTTCTCTGAGAAGTGTACCACACCCTGGAAACATCCCTTTCACATGCCAAAATACCACTTCTCAGGAACACCCTTTTTGTTTAAAAGAATTAGTAGTATAAAGACAGTGACATTCAAGCTTTTGTGTACAAGACTCTAGTTAAGTACTGGACATAAGGATGTAAAAGTAGCCAACTCATTTTGAAGAAGGTGCTCTTAGAACAGCTCTTCTGGTTGAGTACGCTCCTAAAGCTAACTCAGTACAACAGTTCTGCCCACACAGTTTGAAATTCTGCTGTGACCAAACTTTGTGGATTTCCAAGAAAGTATTCATCAAGGTGGAACCTCAGTCTTTTCTAAAGAGGGAGTTAGTTAATGAGAGTTTCACACTATGTCTAGGTTAACACAATTGCTTCTGAATCTGACAGTTACTCTTATGCTTAGAGAGGCCACTTGTTAGAAGCTACCTCTTGTCATGTGCAATGTATAGGTGACTGTCTCTCTCTCTCTCTCCTCTGTGTAGGTACAAATTCAGAGCAAGGGAGCTGGATCCCAAAATTTTAGAGGGTGGACCAATCCTACCGAAGAAACCCGCTGTGAAGGAACTTACGCAGCCTGTTGGCTTTGAGCTAGAAATAGAGAAGAGGATTCAAGAGCGTGAGAGTAAGAAGCAGCAAGAGGAAGAGCATTTTGAGTTTCATTCCAGGCCGTGTCCAACTAAAATCTTGGAGGATGTGGTGGTAAGAAGTTAGTAATGCCCCAGGCCTGGGAATTAGGACTGGGGGGGGCAGTTAGCCTTGAAATGTTTCTGGCTATGTTGCATTGTGTGTTTAATAATCTTTGATAGACCTTGTTTTTCATTGCATAAGGACTGCAGTGAATGCACAGTGTTATATCAGGTGGTTGCTTTATAGTCTTTTTTTTTTTTCTACTTGATATTTAGTTTTAAGTGATTTCTTGCTTCTCTGCACAGGGTGTTCCAGAGAAGAAAGCACTTCCTGTTACAGTCCCCAGATCTCCAGCCTTCACCCTGAAAAGCAGAACACGAATGCCTACCAGAGCTGAGGAAAAGGTAACTGTCCTGAATGTGGGGTTATGGTCTAATCTGGATGAGTACAAGAATGAATAGTGTTTTAGAAGTCAACAAACTTCTGTGGTTTGGGGTGCTTATAAAATAATGCTTAGATTACTAATTTTGTAGTGTTCAGTGTATTCTGTTGGTACTGTCTGTGACTCTTGCTAAAGAGACTGTAGCAGTCATGGCTGTTGGGTAGCGGGAGCAGTGGTCTTTCTGCAAAAAATTTTTTGTATTTAAGAATGTCAATTCCAAACTCTAATGTTCCATTAGGAAAAGGAGGTGGTTCCTGTGATCAAAGCTAACCCTATGCCACATTATGGAGTGCCCTTCAAACCTAAAATGCCAGAGCAGCGGCATGTGGAAGTTTGCCCCTTCTCTTTTGATTCTCGTGACAGAGAGAGGCTAATACAGAAAGAGAAAAAAATAGAAGAATTGCAGAAGGAAGAGGTAAGAACTACTAAATTCTTTGGATTTTCCTCCTTAAATAAAAAGGGTGTTGCTAGGGGTTGCCTCTTGCTGTTGGCTGTTAGGCTTCCAAAGCTACACGCCTTTGAGAAAAGGGCAAAACGTATTTCAAGTTGTTTCTTTCAGGTGCCAAAATTTAAGGCGCTTCCTCTGCCTTACTTTGACACTGTCAAGCTGCCGGAAAAAAAGGTCAAAAACCCAACTCAGCCTGAGCCCTTCAATCTAGAGGTTGATAAACGGGGAGCTACCAAACTGCAGAATTGGAAACAGCAGGTAGGTTGAAAAGGATAACAGCTATGAACAGCCTTAAAGTAGCTAATCAGAACTGTGCTGCACTTCAGGAAGTGCCCTGCTTGAGCTTAATCAGGATTTGAGACTTGGTTTGAACCATGTATTATTTTGTCCTTGACAAGAGCCTTATATTATGGGTTAGAGGGTTGGCAATTTTGTTTTCTCCTCTTAAGTGATAGAATTTGCTGTGATTGCCTGAACCAGCTATGGGGTATTTTCTAGAGGGCAGTTATGTGTAACTGGATCCCTTTGCTGTGTTTCTGTGCTTTGAGATGTATTGACATACAAATAATACACAGTTTTTTCATATGGAATCTATTGTGAACATCTGAAAGATATTCTGCTTTGAGAGCTGAAGCTGCTACTCAGGTCATCTTTGGCAAAGGTAACTGACAGGCAGAGTGAGATCTCTTTGACTTTAATATCATTTTACTTGTAGGTGGTTTAATTTGAAATGAGACTAGCTTTTCCAGTGCTGGGAGAGCCGAAGTCTGGAGTGGGGAGATGGTGTTTTGGTTATTCCTGACATTTGACGGGCTGTATTCTCATGCAGCTTGAAGAAGATTTGAAAAGACAGAAAGAGGCAGCGTGTTTTAAAGCTCGTCCCAACACCGTGGTGTACCAGGAGCCTTTTGTGCCCAAAAAGGAGAATAAGCTGCTATCAGGTGGAGTACTTACTATGTGGTCTTGGCTGGTAATTTAAAAGTGATGCAATTAAATGATACTTAAACTGGCTGTCGCCTCTGTATCAGCACAGCCAATGCTGCTGTGCAGTTAATCCCCTAACCCCCTAACAGCCTGTGTCCCTGGGGAACAGGGGAGTTTCCTCTTTGCTGCCTCCCTGTCCCTGCACACTGACCTGGCAGCTGCATTAACAACTATACTGCAATTGGTACATGATTGACGGGCACTGGCTTGGGGTAGGGGCAAAGAGCTCCCTGCAGAGGCAGCTGGCACTCCTGCAGAAGCCGTCAGTCTTTCCTTCCCCTCCGTAACGAGATGGAGGCATCTCCAGCTTAGTTTACATGAGCTGGAAACTTCATAGGATACAGAACCAGCACAAAACCCTGTTTGTGCTAACGATTGTGTGCCAGCTCCTCGTGTGACAATACCTAGGACAGGTAATGCCTGCTCTGGGACTTCTCTCACTTGGGCTTAAGCTTTTCCTCAGAACCCCAGTGATGTCTATTAACAACCCTGCAGTCTGAAGTGCTCCAGAAGGAGGCTTCAAAATGACACTAATATCGTGCTGCTTTACCTTGGTTGTCTTTGCACCAATGTTATCCCCTCTATTTCCAAACTTAGAGAGCCTTTCTGGTTCTGTAGTTCCTGAAGGCTTTGAGCTGGCAACAGAAAAAAGGGCTAAAGAGCGGCAAGAATTTGAGAAACGATTGGCAAACCTGGAAGCCCAAAAGGAGAGGCTTCAAGAAGAGGCCAAGCAGCAAAATGAGGAACGGGAAAAGGAAGAAGTTGCTAAACTAAGACAAGAATTGGTAAGTGAGCTGTTTCTGAAGAGAGATTGTAATCTTAGCCACGGGAATATATGAATATGCTGAAAGAATGTCAGTTTTGAGGTGCGTTACGTCTCCCTAGTCTGTCTTTTAGCAAGGTGACTTCTCACTCACTTTGTAACTGGTCTTAAATAATTTTTGATCATTTTGCTTATCTGTTGAAGCTGTTGATAAGATTTCTCGGCTTTACACATCTAACCATTGCAGCAAAATAACTTGAAGGCCCTGCAGAAGCCCAAAACCCTGAAGCATGTCTTGCATGCTCCCAGCGGCTCATTGAGCGCCCCAGGCAGCATGACAGTCTTGTAGACAGATGCCTGGCTGCATCGCACTCATGGTTAGCCTGCGTGCTTCGGGTTCAGCATAACTGCAGCCATTTTCTTAATTTTGTCCTTGATTTTTGCAGGTCCACAAGGCAAACCCAATCCGCAAATATCGCAGTGTAGAAGTGAAACCCAGTGAGCAGCCACTGACTATGCCGAAGTCTCCCAATTTCTCAGACAGATTCCGGTGCTGATGTACATCAGTGTGGTAGTAGGAGAGGGAACCTATCTTTCTCTGCTCTTGGTGGGCAGAGGGAGCAGTTGTTTTTACACAGCTCTTCACTTGCAACTTGACTCCGTTATTCTTATATCAAATAGTTTAACTCCATCAGAAGCAGATGGCTGAGGCACAACAAGCAGAGACCATGCCGTCAAGTCCATGGCTTGTTGCACACCTAGATATCTTATTTTCTAAAGACTAAACCAGGTTTTGATATTGTATACAAATATTGTGTACCTGAACTAAATAAAAATTCTTAATCTGATCAACACCTCCTGCTAGTGGGCATGATCCCTTTGCTGCAGAAGAGACTTCAGTAAAGGGCACCCAGCTGACCTCCAAGGACATGTGCACCTGGAAGAGCTGCCTTGACTTCCTACACCCAACTATATTCAAGTTTGTTAGCCTTGTAGTATGTATTAAATGTGAATTCTGTAAGTGATGTGAGGCTTTCCAAAGCCAGTATATTGCAAGTGTGACCTTCCTTATTGATGCTTAGATAAATGCTAATATGAATCTTGTCATGCTTTAAAGAAGTTCCCTGTGCATATTGCAGCATTAAACCTTCTGCTGTTTTATAGCCAAAGTCGTTCTATTTGGGGAAGCGGTTAACTGGCAAATAACTCCTGCTGTTAGCTGTGTCCCTCGCTCATGCCAGTGCAGTAATGTTGGCTAAAGATATATTGTGTCCTCCTAACCAGTCTAGTGCAACGAGAAAGGCTAAATATAGACCAAATGCTGGAGGACAAAACATCTAGCATCCACAAAGTGGCGATTGTATTTAAATATAAGGTTTACTAAGAATGTTTTCTTATATTTGTGTTGTGATAGACTTCCCAGGCATTCCTTGTCTTAGCATGAATGTTAAACCAATTAGAGTGAGAGCAAAAAGGGGCTGAGAATGCTGCTTGAAATGATGTTCTCGACTTTAGTCACTGGGTTAGGCGCTGCTGCTTCCTCTGATGTGTCTACATTGCTGATATTTGTTCCAGTAATGCAAGTGATCAGGTGGAGCTGCTTGCTTGGTGGAGGAATTGTTTCAAGCTGTACTCTGAGCCCTCGGATGAAGGAACGAGAGCAAGAGCAAGGCCTCTGGCTTGGCAGGGTTCTTGCTTTGCTGCCTTGCTCGGCTTGCCGTGGCTGTAGTGGTATTGAGGTTCCAGCTCTCCCTGTGCGTTAAGTTTATGGGTCTCTATCTCTTGCTGGAACTGCTGTGAGTTGGGCTGTTTGTTGGTGTTATGGAGCTGTTTGGAAGAGATTCAAATATGAAAAAATCTGCATTAGCAACTTGTTCAGCTTGACTATTTAATAGCTGAACTATTTCTTGTTTGATTACTGGAAAACATTTCCTTTCATTTTCTGTTTGGTTACCTAGATATTGGATATTCTTGCCTTTTGTGACGTTTTGTTCTTGGCTTATTTCGGGTGGAGAAGACAGGATCTTCAAACTCCATGTGCTGGACCCCTTCCAAGGGGAATAGTAACAGGGGCTTTGTTATCATCCAAGTCAAAGGGTGTCAACCATTTGCTACCATTTTACTGCTACTGTTTCTCTTCTAATTTGAGACAATGAAGGCAATCTTCGAAGACTAGTGTTTATCATATCTGAAGATGTTTTTTTGCAGGAATTCTTCCCAAGAATACAGTGCACCAGGGGTATTAGTGCAGTGCAGCTGCAGTCTACAGCCAGTAGAGAGCAAGAGATGTGTGTTCTGTATGTCTGTACTGGGTTTCAGCTTTTCAGTCGGCACCAGTCCCTCAAAGCTCCAACTCTGACAGGATTACAAGAGGAAATCATCCCCCCCAAAAGGGTAAGAACTCCTGTCTTGTGCATGGGAGTGTAAGAAACATGGGAGAAAAGGGTGTTTGTGTGAGCGTGCTAGTGCTAAAGGTAAAGGGACCCTCCAACAGGAAGACAGCCTGGGAGATGAGACCCTTTAGTGCCCGAGTTAAGTTCCAGCTTTGCCTTTTCTCTCTGGAGGATTTTTGCAGGAGCAGAATTACCTGGCTGTGGCAGCACTAGTCCTGAAGGATTGGCTGGGTGGTGCAGAAGGGCTTTGGATGCTATTTGTGAACCTGATGAGCAGTCCTGTGTGCTTGAGCTGAGAGTAACTTTGTGAGGGAGTATCAGCAGCAACAGCCTTCCCAAAAGGACTGTAAATGACGGGCAGCTTTGACAGGCTGAAGTACAGCTAGCAAGAACAGCTGGACCAAGAAACACTTCATAGCATCCCTTTCCTGAAACAGTTTAGATCTGCGTGAATCTGACCACATCCACGCAGGTTTTTCTTCAACCTTGAAGCTTATTGCTGTCCCTGGGGGGATATTACAAATAAGCTGCTATCGAAAGGAACCTCGCGGGAGCTGAATGTGTTGTCAGGGAAAGGAGAGACTCTGGCGCAGCCTGGAACCCATTCCTGGGAACGCTGTGGATCACAGGAACAGGCAGCAGTAGCAGCAAATATTTATGCAGAGGCAAGAAAACTGCTGAGGAGCAAGAGAAGAATGTAGAAGCAAGCAGGATAACAAGAGCGAGGAGCTGGAGCAGATACTGATCTGTGAAGCATGGAGCAGCTGGATTTCCAGGAGTGCCTTGTATGGCTCCTGCCTTGGCCTGGAGGAAGGGTTTGTATGTCTGACAGCTTGTCAGGGTCTTCTAACTGCATCAGCTGCTCTAATAAAAGACATTGCCTCCTCCTGCAAGAACTGCCTCTTATATTGCTCATAACTGCAAGCTTGGTGAAAGAGAGCGTCAATCCTGTGCTGTACAGGGACATAGGACACGTGGCAGAGCTGTGAGAAAACACCCTGTTGATTCTCCTGAGCCGACACGAGTGTGGTTAGTGCAATCTGCCCTCTTCCTTAGGAGGAAAGTGTTGACATGTGGAAAAAGCTGCTTGTGTTTGACTAATGAACAAACGATGTCCTGGAAGAACTGAGCATCAGCAAAGCAAGGGCTTCTGTTGTGGCCTCAGTAGTGAGTAACAGAACAGGGGCAAGTAATTCTTCTACTCCCAGCAGAGTAGAAATGGGACAATAAAGTTGTAGGACTGGAGTAATAATCTGGACTTAACCAAAGGCAGCTTTTTAGCATGTGCCTTGAGGTGGATAAGGCTGACGAGCTGATGAAAACCCTGTGTTCCTGGGCAATGACCCACTGGTGGGTTTGCAACAAAGTTTTTATACGAGCGCTGCACCCTTGGTCCCTTTATTAGCCTGCAGCGGGGCTAGAGGAAATCCAGAAGTGGAGCTCAATGGAATTCTAGTACTAGATTTCTCTGCTGCTCTTTCTCTTGTTCAGTTGTCACCAAAGCGATTTGTTGAACTCTGACTAGAACTGCAGCTAAAAGGCAGCCATCTTCCAGGATTTTAACTTTTTGAAGGTAGCAGGGAGCTGAAAGAAGCCCTTCCCAGCTGATGGAGGGGCCTCTTGCGCAAAGACTTGATCACGTTCTCAAAAGCGTCTGGCTTCAGCTCCCATGTGCTTCCCTGCTGCTGTAACGGGTGCATGGTGCAGCCTGCGACGGAGCTAACGCAGAGGCAGTTGGAGCTCCCCTCCTGTGCTCGCTGTCAGGCCTCTGTGTGAGCACAAGGTCGTCTCCAGGACCCTGCTCCTCGCTCCAGTGTCCTGCTGCTTCTCATCATCCCTTCGAGTTTCCCAGCACTCCTGTCGGCGGCTCCATGGCTGCTACCTGTTCCCGGTAAGCACCGCTCTGCCGCGGTTCGGTGCCAACAGCGCGGGATGCTCCCCGTCTCCTCCATCGCCTCGACTAGCCCTGTCACAGCACGGCGATCGCGTGGCCGGGGAAGTCCTCGGTGCTGATAGAAGCAGTTAAGCTGTTGACTGCGTGTCCGGGTCGGTCCCCAGCGGGACACACGGGCTCGTCTTACCGAGCCGGGCTGCGGTGGGGGAGGTGCTGCTTGGCTAGGCGTGCTCTGCCTCGCCGCTCCATTTAGACCGGGGTAGAGTTTCCTGGAGAATGGACAGCCCTTGGCCAGGGAAAGGAGCTTCTTTCCCCATGAAAAGCGTAAAGGTTAAAGTGTGTGCGGCTCGAGTTGTGACAACCGCGTAGCTAGGGGACGAGCATGCCTGAGGCTTTGCCAGATAGCCCTGGGACAGGCTGTTTTTCAGCTAGAGCCAAAGTAGATTCTGGCTTAAGTTCCTGAATGGGAAGGGAAAAAGCAAAGGGAAAAAACTCAGTAAAAGGTGCCCAGCCCAAGGAGCGGAGCCGTGGGGCTCCCTGTGCTGATGGAGACCTGGCCCCGCGCTGGTCACCCGAGGGGGTTTCACACCAGTGCGGCTCAAATCCTGGTGCGCAGGTGCTTGCTGTCCTCCTTGCACTACACAGCTTCCTTGGGAGAGGGCTGTATTTTCACTCGGTTTATTCCGCTTGGACTATGGAGGAATATTATCTCTTAATAGCCCCAAACCAGGGGTGGTCTGAAAACTACTCTTCCTTCATACGCTGCTTTTGCAGAACTGTTAAGACTTCCGAGATGATGCAGTGTCTGCTCTACCTTTACAGCTTTGCTTCCTCACCTTGTCTGAGGCCTCATCTCTGCGAACAAACCTGTTCTCTTGCATGAGACTCTAAACATTGAAAAACGTCACTAGAACCTCGCTATGCCCGTCCTCTTGGAGAATCTCACTGTAAATGGTGCCACGCAGAGGGCCCAGCAACGTCGTGTTGCGGTTCTGGGTGTCGGATCCCCCTTATGTGCGGGAAAGGGACGTGCTCCTCCTGAGCCCAGTTTGCCGAGAGCCTGAAGCTGGTGAAGAAACGTCAATGAGCACCCAAAGCCGCAATGGGCTCCCAAAGCGGAGGAGAGACGGCATATGTGTGCCCGACAGCCCTTGCTCGCAGGGAAAGGAGAGCGATTCCAAACTATACAGTGGTGAATGACGGTCAGCGGGGCAGAGTCCTGCGCCCAAGTTGTGCCGTGTCCCGTGCTCTGCTTTGCTACCTCTGAGTCCTCGGGGCTTGGTGGGGCTCCCGCTCATGCACCAGGAATGATGGCTGCGCCCGGGAGTGCCGCGTGGCTTCCGCAGTCCCCAAGAGCCGCGGATGCCAGCGGTGCCCGAGTTCCTACACGTGTCTGACTGCATCGGCGCTTGTGTCATGCCGTTTATAGGGTGGCCACAGCGGCATGTTTGCTCCCGCGTGACCCCTATTGGCGCTCAGTTAATTAACGGATCCGGTCTTTAATCTCGTAAGCGGAAAGTTCATCAGCCTGAGATGAGCCGGCCCTGCCAACACCACAAACCTGAGCTGCGAGGAATGGGGCAGCGCGCGAGGTGCCCGAGCACCAGCCACAGCTACCTGCCGCAGGGAAAATGCTGCTGCTGCTGCT
>VWPW01011330.1:491-13833 GCA_013389825.1 Crypturellus undulatus | reverse complement strand
TAAACCATTTTATTATGTTATTTTTTTTTATCCCCAATGTTTATCTTATGGTCTCCAGCAATTTAAATGTATGCAGAAAAGGAAGTATTAAGGAGGTAGTACAAATTGAAATTTAGGGCCAAATCCTTGTTGCTCTTAAATCAACGACAGAACTGCCATCAATTTCCATCTGATCAAGGTTTAAACTCATGCATTTAGATTAACGGTAGAGCTATCACAAAGGGCCTGAGCCTTGATTCTCTGAACAGCCAAAATTCCACTAGGATCGGGAGGTGATTGCCATAATCATCATACATAAAAAAAAAAAAAGCACTTGCTGCCTGGATTCACTTGTAAAAAATGTATCTAGATACAGATATGATGCATATATATTTTAGGGATAAACACATACCTATGTTTGTGTATAGCTGCGGCTCTGACTGAATGTATATATGTGTGTCTACCTAAGCATCCATTTGCACAGTCAAGGTAGTGTGTAGAGTCAAATATAAATGAGAATTTGGTTTGGGGAGTGCAGCCCCTGTTAAATAGTTCAATATGGGTGGGTACACAGTATAGGTGAGCTCAGTAAAGCTGGTAACTCAATAGTCTAACACATGGAAAGAGCATTTTTATGTATGGAGAAGCCAGCAGCCTGAGACATAGTCCCAAAAGTGCCCAAAACTACCTGCTCTAGGACCGACCACTTCCCATGCCTTTTCTTCCAAGAAAAAAAAACAAAAGATCCTCATTTTAGTTTGACCAGAAACATAGTAATACCAACCTTTCCTCTGATACTTGGATTCTTCTGTGGTAATATCTAAGGACAAGATGTGCAAAGAAATGCAAAAAGGCAAGCAAACAACTAACTAGAATTTTTTAATCCTCGAGGAAAACACAAAATGTAATTGCATTCACAATTAAAATGTTCCCTGTCACTGCAGTACTGCCAAGAAAGCTCTCAGGTTTCTGTAGTTATTTTTGATTTTCACATGAACTGTATAGGCTCAGCCATCCCTTGGCCTAGGTTTCATCAAAGTTTGCCTTTCCCATACGGTGTTTTTAACAAAGAATTTCCACATGTTTACAGAAAAGAAACGTGACTTCTTGCTGTATGAGGGTGTTTGTTTTTCTAGCTCATACCCCTTGTCATACACCCTGAAGACTTGGTCTCCATAAACCAATGAAACTCTGAAGAGCATAAATAAAACCTGATACTAAATAGCAGTGTCAAAACACTTTGGTAAATGGGACAATGCCCTTCAGTGAGCTACATTCTATAGGTGCACTCCTAAAGGAAAAACAAGGCAATAAGATGATGTGAAACCTCCTGTGATCTCAAGAGCAGAATGTGTTTCATCCCTGGACCACCGTGGGCCACATCCAGAGCAGCCTCAGCTCATGCAGGGCTTGGGTATCCCAAGCAGCCGTTCTGGGCTCTGTACACAGTCTTGTCCATGTGCACAGAGCTGCTTGTGAAACCTTGACCTGCTAAAGCAGAGTCGCCAACTCCTGTGCTTTCCTTAAAAAGAGAGAGCAGGGAGAAACAGCACTATGTGCAGCTGAACTACTGCAGTCTGCTTTCCTATGGTTTTGACTCTCAAGCTTTGGATTTTCCAATTAGGCACAAACTCCAAGTTAAGTTTTCTTTTATGAGGAACATTCAAAATAACACTATCATCTCATGTAGATTTTCTGCAGAGTTTAATAAGGGGTGAATCCAGACAGTCTTTCCATCAAAGGAGCACTTCATAATATCTCTGCTCTATCCAGGCATTCATTTTCATGACATTTATAAGAAATTAATGCGTCTACATCTCCAGATGAAATAAAACTAGAAGGGCAGGTGAGGGGGCAAACATACTGGCACAGATGCACAGCATATGGCTATACCAGCCTTCTTTTGTGGGAAAAAGGGCAAGAAAAGGGATGTGTTTTAGCTGTTACAGTATCAATACTAAACTTCCCAAGAGGAATACATACACGGGAGTCCATGTTGCTTTACTGGCACTGCAGAAGACATCAAGCTGCAAGACATGTCTGCTCTGGTTGAACATCTCTCCATAGCACACTCAGGCTGAGGTGCTTCAGGTCCCACCATTCCTGAGCGCGGGCAGAGCTAGCTCAGCTCCAACCAACCTGCCCCAGAGTTGCATTTTAGTGGCTGTAAGAATCCAGCTCTCCGTGTCATTGCATATTCAAGTGCTTCCAGTTGCTCTTGTCAGGAGAAAAATGAGCCAGCATAAGTTCCTCTAGAAGGACTGAGACATGGCATCTCTCTCAGTCTTGAATCCTAATAATTATTTATCAGGAGACAGAGAGCAACTTGTCTGTCTCAGGTTTGGACTCAAGACTTAGTCCAATATTTTTTCTTGAATGCTGGTAATCCCGTTTCTTTCACATCCCATCTGTCTTTACATTCACCACCAAATCCAGATCTGGCAAGACAGGTCACTCTCCATTTCAGAGGGCCTGCGCTTGTGGATGCCAGCGTCAAATCTCGTCCTTCATCGGCTGTGCTTGTGCTGCCGCTATCGGAACAAGCACAAAGCCACTGTTCATGCAAATGCGCCCACTCCGGGTGAGCTCAGCAACCCTGGGCACTTCCAAAACCTTGACTAAATCCTTTCTCCTTTTCTTCACTACATCCACCTACTGAAAGAGAGGCCACTTCAAAGTGAAGCTCTTGCCCTGCCTGAGATCACGGCATGCTGAGATAATTCAGAATAGATAAATATTCTGACTACTGGCATCAAGAAACAAACAACGGGTTCACAGCAACATAAGATTAAACATGTTTCCACAATTATCTGGGAAATTGTTTTGCTGTCCATGTCCTTTCTTGCTATTTTTTGCAGTCTGCAACACACAGAAACCCTTAGATGGTTGTATGAAATAGAGCGGTGGTGCTTCAGCCCCAAAAGGGAGGCAGCTTGTCTGGGGGAGTTGTTTTGCTTGTCAGGTCAGGGTGTGTTCCTGGCCTCCACACAACTTGACTCGTATCGGTGCGCTTGAGAGGGACACAGTGCTGCTCACGAGGCTAATCCTCACTGCTGGGAGGGCAGTGCTACACCACTGGCTCGGTGGAGGGAGGCTATGCTCAGTCAGGAAGGAACAAGCCGAGGTGGCAAATAGGAGAAGGATTTGCAGTGAGGGAAATTGTAGTCTGCCAAGTCAAAATGCAATGAAAGCCTTGATCCCAGGTACTCTGTAGCCTAGCCATGAAAATGCTAAGCCTTGCCAAAGAGCAAGTGGGAGCAGATGGAGCAAGCTGTGGAGTACAAAAGCATGAGCTCAGAGACGCACTCAGGACTAGATTATGCAAGAAAAAGAATAATTTGTCAGAGTACTTCCATCTTAATTCAGCTTTCCTTTGCCATCCCCTGGTGCATTTCTTCCTGTGGTTTCCATTTCCTTTGCTTCTTCAGCAAGGACATTCTGCTTTGGGACACCTCTACAGACTACCCCTTTTGATTATGCCTTTCCTTAGACCAGTTGACCACCCTCCACTCTGCTTTGATCCCATGAAACCTCAGGGGCTAAATAAGCTGTTAGTAGTTGTGCCGATGAGTTTCCTTGGAGTTTCCCCAAGATGACCTTCAAGTACCCACTCTCTGTCCTATATTGAACACCTCCAGGGCCATTCCCTGACATTGCGACCAGCTGGAATAGCAGAGCCGACAGCCCTTCCCTCTGTAAAGGCTGACTGTGTGGTCACTGCTGAACAGGAATAGTCCCAGACTGTGCTGCCTCCGGACCATACCCAGAAAATGTCTGGAAAGTGATAACTGGTCACATGTGCCAGGAGCCAGTCTAACCAATTCACAACATGAGAATGCCCAGGAGTGGTCACTGCTTAATTCAGTGGCTCAATTCACCACTGCTGGATGTGTATTTTTCTATTAGCCTGTTTTCTTAAGTAGCACCTTGAGGTAACTTCCTTGGCTTTGTGTTGATCCTCTCTTAAGATATTTTTATTTGTTGGCCATTCTTAGCTACTGACAGAGCAGTAAAGGTCTTCACTTTCTGACAGAGCCATAAAGATATTAACTTCCTAGAGTTTAGTGAAAATATGCTGAGGAGAGAGCCTCAGATTAGTGTCCCACTAGGGAAAAGTCTTTTAAGCCCTAAGAGTCTTAATGAGTTTGACTAAACTACAGTACAATGGAAAATCCACATAGATTAAGACCACCATAAATACCTCAACAGAAGGAAAAGTTTAATTCAAGATTAATTAATGTTTCAGTGATTGGAAAATCATTCTAGATATCCTACATATCATTAATAATTATTTCTTTTTGACAACAAAATGTTCCTCTGTTGTTCTTAGTGCATTTTTATTTGTCTTCCTTCTTCTTACCTGCTTTCGTAAGGATATTTTTCAAATCCAAAAATGTGTTTTATTCAACCTCATATTCCAGCATGGGAAAAAAAATGTATCCTCAGTGCCAAGGACCACCATCGCGAGACGGAAAGCACAACACTTCAATATGAAGCAGATGCTATTCACTTTAACATCAGAAAGCAGTTATACTTATACAGAAGACGCGAAGCGGCACGAGTGCATTCTCTGTCCATGCAACTTATGATTGGTTAACGAGTTCATTCATGCGGCGAGCACGCGGATGCTTTCAACTCATGATTGGCTCTTGCCTTGTGTGCCTCTTGTCACGCACCTGTGGTTGTTTTCCTTCTCTGGTATTCATTGCTGTTCCTTCTTTATGGCTTTCTGATCGGCACGTTTCCTGCTTACTGCTAACAAGGCTAATAAGGCTAACAAGGCTAACAAGGCTCTTATTTCCTTATCGCATTGTTCCCTGGCAACGTTATTTCAGCCTTTCATAATCATGCAGTACCGCCAAGGCTCCCACACCTCAGCATCAGTCCTCATTCTTTGGGGACCAGACCCTATTAGACATTGCATCAAAACAGGACCTGAGGAATACCAGTATGGTTGTTAAGAAGTAATAGTATGGAAAAAGAAGACTGATATGTGCCAGGACAGCATAACAGCAAACATCTGCCTATTCGGGCAGTACATATAAACTCACACAATAGCCCAACAACAATCAGAAATCCTCCACTCTGCATCCTGACAAAATGGAATGGTTGTCCCCTAGAGGCCGCAAAGGAGGAGATGAATATGTAATGTGAATTCTGCCTTCAATTTATGGCTTGATTTTAAAATAACTGGAAATAAAACATGAAGAGGAACACCACTCACAGAGAATAGTCTGAACTCTGCTTTCTATCACTTTCCTACAGCTTCCATTTATCTCTGTCAGCACAGAGAGCTTTCTGAATACGCCCGTGCTACGAGTTAAGCACGGGGCCAGGCTTACCCAGTACCCATGTTTGTAAAGTTTTGCATTCATACATCCGCAGCCCTACACAGCAAGAACTTGAACACCTGAACATGGCTCCAAACGCTGTACACAACTCACACCAGCACAAGGCCAAATACAGCAACATGAATCTGCCAGAACATAATCCAAATACTGTTTTTTTTCGAAGTGCAGCATGAGCCAGGGCACTATCTGTGTGGGTGAAGCAAGCAGGTCACAGGGCTTAAACCTTCTGCCCAGACTTGCCTTAAATTCAGAATGTTTCCATCATCTTCATGTGCCTGCATTATCAGCTCTCTCCTGTTTTCCACCAGTGTTAGAAACCAGAGGAGGGTTGGTGCAAGACTGACCATCAGTGACTTTGTCTCCATTTGCCCAGAAGGTTGGAAAGAACTATCAGTAATGTTTATGTGATCATGATCCTACCATTTCTGCCTTCAGTCACACTGGAGTAAGGGGAATTTTGAAGTAAAATGCTATTCAGAAAGGTTTTTGTGGTTCAGCTTCTCAGCAGCATATGTTCCTGGTTAAATAGGAATGTCAGGGGAGGGAAGATGATATAAAATAAGACCTAAGTGATGCTGCTGCTTTAGGATGGAAAGTTAGCATCATACATTTGTCTCTACTCCCAATAACCACACTTCATGGGTTTCCTAAAGCAGAATTTACTTTGTCAGCAAAAAAGAATATGTGTTAATTTACATCCTTAGGAAAGAAAGCAGTGAATCATTTCTAATGGTTCAGGTGTTCTATTCTTAGCACCTAATTAATCCAGAGTGGAAAGTTGAAAAAAAATCTCTAAAATAATTTCAAGCATTTATTTCAGTTTTATTATTAAGTAAAATCGTAATGAATGAGAAATTGACCTTGTGGTTAAACCACTGGCCTAGGACTGAGGTTCAGTCACTGACTTGGCTCCCCATGTAACCACATCACTTTTGTTGTACTCATTCTCTTCGCTAAACCTTTTAGCAAACCACACGCATTATCTTGGGAGATGCTCAGCTTCTGCATTCCCTGCTGGCATCAAAGAGCCACGTCTTGAAGCAGCTCCTATACACATGAAGAAGTGACCAGGCCTCCCCAGATCAGCAGGATTTTAGCCACGAAGACATGTAGAAATGGTTAAGAGCAGTTCAGCCCTATCAATGTCACTGTCAGATAGAGGCTGGAAACTCTAGAGGAGCCAGATGTGACTTTTGCAGGTATATTTCCTGCAAAATTAAACTGACAGGAAACAACACCCATGTTAAAATATAGTATGACAGATGCTTTTATTTTGTGCAAGTTTGAATGGGCACTATATTCTGTGACTGATTCAATAAGAAACTGAACCAGCTCAGCAAGCCTGCGCATGTTTTCTCTACTCTTATTTTTCTGCTACAATGACCTCAACTAGCAATTTTTCACAGTAAAAAACACAATAGATGGTTTATGTCTCATTACAGAAAATCATGAAAGCCTCTGAAGTGACCCTGATTTTCATGAGTTTTCTTAATTTTCCATCAACCCCTCTCACACCTGCTACATAGTTAATATTGGTACTTTATGATAGAAAAACATTTTTTCAAACACAGTAAGGTTTTCTTGCAAAGTAATTTCTCTGAATTATTTCAACCAAAGCCTGATTTTATGTTTGTTTTCTCTTCCTTCATTGCAATTTTACCAGTTTACACAGAGGTTCTTCTGAAACAAAGCAGTGCAAGAAGAGGAGATCCACAACAGTCCAAGTCACTACCATGCTTTTCCCTTCTTTGACCACTTTGTAGATAGCAATACGGAAATTGTGTGCAAATTGCTCTGATCATTTTATTACCACGACTGAACTGAAATCCACAGACCACTGATGCCTGCATGCTTCCCTCAAATGCTGCTTTCTGCTCAGTTGTTTTTCACTGTCCAAAAAAAAAAAAAAAATGAGAGAGCAACAGTTGCAATAGAATCAGAAGGATGAAATACAGGAGCCAAATCCAAGCAGTCTTTGTCCTCTCATGCTGAATCAGAAAGACATTTTCTGCCATCCCAATTATTTAGCTAATCCCAGTGAGCTTTATCTGGAATAGATATCTTCTATGTGGCCATTATTCAATAAATACAAAGCTATTAAGATATTTTCTAAACAAAACTCTTAATGAAAACACTACTTGGAATCTATTTGCCCATCTACAGCACAGCTCTGTCAGAGCTCCCCCATATGGACACTCACATGCTCTTGAGTGGGATTCACAACCACCAGGAAGCAAGAGCTCACTCTGAACAACCACTCTGGGTTTTGGTGGCCTGGGCACAGCGACATACTAACAACTGCCTTGTTCATCTCGGGGGGAAATGCTTGATCCTTCATAACAGAGCAAAATCCCAAAATACAAATGACTCTGCAACTCTTCACTGGGCACAGACTTAAATTATCTTGGTTTTGGAGGGGAGGGGATTCTTATTATCATCAGCCAGAGTGGAGTCTTGAAATAGGAAAAAAAAAATGCCACTTAGAAAGTGACAGAGTTCCATTTTTGCTTCAGTTGTCCCAAGATGTCATTTACTGAAAAGAATGAAAAATGTGTCTTCTCAACCTTTCTATGTGTATTTTCATGCCTAATGGAGACATACAAATTTTTCACACGTAAGAGTTTACAGGCTGACACAGATGCCTCCCACCCAAATCAAATACCCATGCACAGGCCTGATGAGCCAGGCACCATGGTCACTAGGTCAGGATCATGGGACAGATCCATACACACATACAGTCACATCCCAGGAATGCTTCTGTGCAGACAGGATTGCAAAGCAGGAGCAGCCAATGTAGCAGAAAAAACCTGCCCTTCAGGAGGGCTCCTCGGAGCTGAGGGTGCTGTCAGGGTGCACGGTCTTGGCAGGGAGGCTGCCCCTCCGGCCCCCTGGCACCACCAGCAGCCAAGGAGAGGCCACCAGACATGGGTGCAGGAGACTCATGCTGCGGCAGTGCTGGAGACACGAGCTGAGGCAGTGCTGGGGGCACAGCTGAGTGCGCCCAGAGCCAGCACAGGGTTGGGGCACGCTCTTACCAAGCACAGTGCTCACGGGTTGCACCACCACAACACATATTCCCATCTTTGAAAAGGGTCACCAATCTTTTCCTGCATCATCTTGTTTTTGCAATACTGTCATTTAACTCACCCCTCTGTGCTGGAGGATTGTGTGGGTCGTTCTCCCAGTTTGGGTCCCAGAAAACTCTCCCCTGCACTTCTCTACACGTTTTCTCTTTCTTTCCTCCATCTTCACAGCTCTGATGCAGCAGGTCCACTCCTCCCCTCCGCCAGCAGACACAGCACCTCGTTTCCCTGCTCTGCTCTTGGACCATTCACCCATTTCTGCCAAGAGGCCAAAGCTTTTTCAGTTTAGAGCACTCTTCCCTGAGCTGTTTGCCAATATCTCCCTCTTCTGGACACAGTGCATATGGCATGCATGCAAAACCCTTACATAGATGGCCTGCAAACGTGTTGATGTCTACTGATCCATGGACTTCCAGGAATGTCGAGCTGTGAACTTGTAGGACCTGTAGTTTAAACTTTTAAGGACTTTTCCAAAAGTGGCTGAAATGACAGAACCTGCTTTTCCTTAAATAGGCTCTTTTTCCTGCCTCAGTACTGAACCAAAACCTATGTCAGGTTGTCCCAAGATGGGGAAACTTAATACATGTCTGGAACAGAACTATTGGTTCACAGTTTGGCTATTTCCAACCTGCTGCATCTATTTCCCTACTAATATACACTGGATATATTTTCCCCATGTTCTTATGTATCATCTCTATAAACTGCTACACATTTTGTGTTTCACCCAGGTTGCTCCTCCATTTTATCTGTGCAATTTCCAGTGCAATTGATAGGTCTTGCATAGAAAATGCTGATCTCAGCATATTGTGCATTTAGAAATCCATCTAACAAGCTAAGAGTACATCAGACTGTGTTGAAGTGCAAGGAAAAATGAAGAGATAGCTAATGAAGAATATGTAGCAATAATCCTGAGAAAAAGTAGAAAAAGAGTATTTTTGGTGGATATGCTTAGCAGCTTGGAGCTGTGAGCTGTGAGCACAGAAATGCTCTCCTGTTGCTCGGCTCATACAAAGGTCAGTGGAATGAGGCTATGCACATTGTACACGAATAAACAGGGCTGCAGCACAGAAATACAAGTGCACAGCGAACCGATGGCACCTGATGGGCACTACTTGCAAGACACTATATACTGAGTAACTTCTTCAAATGGAGGGAGGTGACAATATGTTACATCAGATTAATGCAATGTCTGCCATCAGGTTCCTGTTAGCAGTGTCCTTCAAAAGTGAGAAGTGTTGGTACATATCATTTTACTAGTGAGAACAGCTGTAATATAGTTCCAGTGTCAAACAGTGCAATACAGGCATGTTTTCAGGGCACTGGGAATTCTTAAGTCTGCTGAGCCCTGGGGAATTCCTGTTTAACTGCATCACACATCACATGAAAATACAATAGGGCAGGTGACATATATCCTGGCTAAGTTTAAGGACAAATGTGCTTTCTTTAAAGGACATGAAAAGCAAAAGCAAAAATCCAAGTAAGGGTTGTGAAAGCAAGCATCACAAAAAAATCTCCAGCAAATCTCTCTGTACTATGTAGGTGCTATGTTTCACCATGTTTTAATCAAAGTCTCACTCTTGGTCTGTTATGCTTGTGCACAAGAAGTTTGATTTCTGTCTTCACTTTAGCATTTGTCAGGTATAAAAGCACCATGTGTAAGAAAATTGCATCAGCTATCGTGAAACCTGAGACCGGGATTTTTGCAGCTGAAATGCCAAGAGTTACGGATGATGATCTTGACCTTTAGATTGAAGCTCCTTCAGGAGCCACCCAGGTGGCCCCACAGGGCAGCAAGGATGCAAGGACGAGTGTTTTGGTGGTGGGATAACGATTCCCAGTGCCGTTTGGTCCCATGAACATGGAGATACCTTCCAGCCAGTGCCACGTGCACCTGTGCACACTCATGCCCAGCCATGGTGCTGTATAGGAGGTGGAAATTTTTATGATTATTTATGACCTCTGCAGATCACGGGGTGGCATGTATAGGAGGTGGAAATTTGTATGATCTGTAAGGTCATTAAACTATTGTGTGAAACAGAATCCAGACCTTGAGAAAGAAGAGGTTTCCCTGCCTGGGCTGAGCAATAAGGAGCATGGAGGCAGCTGCTCAGTCAGGTTCACAGGCAGCCTCCTCCAAAACCAGTTGAAGCCGGTCGCTCGACCGGGCTTGTAGCCAACATGACCGCAGACATCCTCTAAACTAGCTTTGGAGGTCAAACACCTATGAGGGAGGAAGAAGAGGAGAAAGGCAGGACCCTCGAATTGAGGACTGGGTCCCCCGACTGGTATGCTCGCCTGCGTACCCAGGAGGGAAGGTTGTGTGACTAAAGGCGGAGTTTTTCCCCCTCCTCGGCCTGCCTCCTGGGTCGTACTGGCCCCACGTACCAGGATGCACCAGGCATAGAGAGACAGTGCAGAGAGGAGGGGAGAGACTCCTAACACCGAGGCCTACGTTGTCTCCGTGGGGATATCCGCCGAGTTAGAAGCCTGTCAGCAACCTTCTAATCTGCCAACTCGAGAGGATGTTCAGTCTCAGTATCCTGCTGGCAAGTATTACCTCATGAGTAACTATCCGTATTTTGCTTCTCTGTTTATGTGTTTTCACCTGAATAAAGGCTTGATGTAGCCACCTCGTTTTGTGTGATTATTGCCGAATCCTGAGCCCATCCAGAACAGGTGCTGCGGGCAGGATTGAGGGTGCACGGCAGGTGCCCCCGCATGGGCAGTCGGATCCCATCCAGGGATGAGGGCTGTGCGCGGGGACACACAGATGGTCTGTGGGGAAACACAGAGTGTGTGGGGACACATGGACAGTGTGCAGGGAAACGTGGATGGTGCGTGGGGACGTAAGGATGGTGTTTGGTGACACATGGATGGGACATGGGGACACACAGATGGTGTGCAGGAACACATGGAAAGAGTGTGTGGGGACACAAGGATGGTGCATGGGGACACATGGATGACGTGCAGGGACATAAGCATGGGGATACACAGACAGTGTGTAGGGACTCACGGATGGCACATGGGGATGTTATAAACGGATAAATGGACAAATCTGAGCCAATCGATTTGTCAATATGCTTTTATTGTAAATAGCAATGTAAATAGCAAGCAAGTGGTGCTGGGTGGCCAGGCGCAGCACTGGGCGGCCGGGGAGTCTCTGCTCTACCAATGGCACGCAATTTGTAATTCGCGAGAGTGCTTTTTATTCCCCCCCTAGTTCCTCATTTCGTTGTCTTGCTGAGTCATTCGCCAGTCTCCTTTCTGCACATGTCCTTCCTTGTTGCTAGGGGGTTTTCCAAGCCCTTTGGTGGTCTTCTTGGGGTCTTCCAGGCCCTCTGGTGGTCTTTTTGGTTGAAGACTCCTCTTCTTCCTTGGTAAACTTTTCACCTTTCTACTAGCGTGCATACGCCCTTCAAACTTCTTTTTTTCGACCGTTTTGCAACCAGTTTGTGGTAGAGCTTGTGGTTTCTGCTACCACCTTGACAGCCATCTTTTATTGAAATAGCAACAGAGAGCACCAGCTCATCACAAGCTCCCTGTCCTCCTGTCCTTTTTTTATTCAAGGCTCACATTCTTGCTTACGTTAGCGGTTATTTTGCACATTCTTGCTTACCACACTATTTTAGCGACTAATTTTGCAACATTCTGTCCCTCTCTGTTCACGGATTACATTCTTGCTCACCACAGGGACACGGATGGCATATGGGGACACACGGAGGGTCGCTGTGTCCCGAGGAGATGAGCCCCTTCAGGCGCTGTTGCCGCGGCCCCTCTAGGCGAGGCAAGGCGATGCCAGACCGGGCCGAGCTGGGTCGGTCCCCCCTCCACTCTGCCCAGCCGCTGAGGGCACCGCCGCAGCAGCGGTTCCGACAGCTGCGGATGTGGTGTGTCCAGGTGGCTGCCCCTTCCGCGTGCGGCGCTACGGTGGGTGCACGGCTATCCCTACTCTACCTGTGGTGCCTGATGGAGGAAGAGGAAGATGAGGCGCCTCCGTGGTGGGGGAGGCGGCGGCGGCTCCTGAACGTGCTCGCGCTCCCCCGGCATGGCGGAGAAGCACAGCGGGTAGGCCTTGTCCACCCTGCTGGGACCTGTGGACGTGCCCAGTGCCCGGTAACGCCCATGCGGGAACGGGCTGGGGCGGCCGCCGTAACGGTCCCTGGGAGCGGGGCAGCCGGTGTTGGCGGAGGGGCTGCAGCGCAGCCGCTGGCACCCCTTGTCCCGGCCCCGCGGCGGGTTTGGCGCCGAGGGTGCCTGAGCACGGCCTGTCGCTCCTCCCGCAGGCTGCCCCGCTACGTCGTGCTGCTCTGCCTCGCCAAGCGCCTCAAGGTACTCAGCCTCTTTGAGTCCTATGACCTACTGAAGGCCATGCACCTTGTGCAGTTCATCTTTGTGCTGAAGCTGGGGTGAATGAGCAAGCAGGGCGCTCACGGTGTGTTGCCGTCGCATGATTTTGTTGTCAAAATGGGGAGGAAAAGGTGCGGTGGTGAGGACAATAATAACCTGTTCATGGTGTTTTCACTTCCTAAGCCTGCTTGCTGCTATTTCAGAAACCACATAGCCTTTGCCACTTGAAAATGGATGATGCTGTGACAGCCCTGAGCACAGGAAACTCAGCTGTTTACAGATTTTCTTACAAAAAGTACAGAGGAAAAGCTTTCCTCTTTATTGCTTGCATTTCTGTAGTTCCCGTGTGCTTCATTGCCATCTTTCCCTGGCTGGCTGGGGGATACAACATGGAAGATGATTACAAGTGTCACAGCATCACCAAGTAAGCAGCCTTACTTCGTCTCCAGCCGATGCGCTGTGGAAGAGCATTGCTCTCACACACTTATCTACCACCTTCTTGCCTGTTATTTACATTTTTGTGAACATGTTTCTGGGCTTCTCACTTCATTGTTCACAAACACTGTAGCTTCTTCTCCCCTT
>VWPW01011329.1:136266-152200 GCA_013389825.1 Crypturellus undulatus | reverse complement strand
TTTGGAGTTCCCCCTTCCTAAACAGTGCGTGTTGGAAGGAGAAGTATTTCTCCCCAAAGAAGCAGCCTACACCAAATCACTTCATCTGTGCCAGGGCAGAGCACGCATCTGGACAGCTACGAACTCAGCAATTTGATTACATGCCAGAGCTTGGAGAGTTCAGGATTATTAACACTAGATGTTAAAATCCTCTTTTGTCCACTTTGATTAGTGTTTCTGCAAGAAGAAGTGATGATTAAACGCTGGCCAATTTAGTCCGCGATTACTTGCGTCATGTTTGGTGTTTCACCTTCAGCACTTCCCGCCAACCCCAGCAGCAGGGTGGTCAAGTAAGAGTCAAAGCTTTCAGCTTAAAAACGCCGGGCCTGAGTAGAAGGAAATGGTGGGAAATGCAGCACCTCTAGGCAAATTAAAAAAAAAAAAAAAGCCTTTCATTTTTATTTGAAACTTAGGAGAATTTGAGGAGGGAATGCTGGAACTTGGTGTGATTTGGCTGCCTTCTGGTTGCTGACATCCCTCCTGTGGCCTCTCTCGCACGGCATCTGCCACCCAGGAGGTGCTGTGTGGCTGCTGCCTGCGGCCGCCTGTGCGATGTGGGTGCTGTGATAACCTCTTGCCTTCTGCTTCCACCTTCAGGCTCCGGAGCATCCTGCCGCGCGGAGCCGCCAGAGGGAGGTGGAGGGTAAGTTTCCCAGCAGAACCTGTTTGGATTTTTTTTTTTCTAACTTTTCTGCAACTTTTCCAGCGTGCTGCTGTACAGGGCCCCGCATCCTGCCCCAGAGGTGCCTGCAGCCCCGCAGGAGGTGCCGGGCTGGCGCTGCAGGTCTTGCGTGTGCCGCTGCGCATCACGTAAAGTCATAAACCCATTAGGTGGGATTATGACACCCGTCCTTTCACCTTTCTTCCCGACCTGGCTTAATGGCATTGATTGTGATGAAATAAGCCTTAGCACTTCCCAGGAGCGAGCTCTGGCAGCTAAATAAAGTGGCAAACGTGTCCTCCGGAGAAGCAGAACAGCGCTCCTCCCCTCACTCCCTTTCGTTCTTGGAGATGGGGGCGCTTTCATATTTCTTTCATGCGTTTTATCATTCGTCCTTATTTGTAAGCGTGGCCTCCATCCCACTGCTGCGTTCCCACTGAAATGCGTTCAATATATCCAGTTCAACAACTTTTTGCCAGGGCTGAGGTGACCTGCAGTTTAATCACTGCAGGCTGCTCCGGAGGACTGAAGTGGTAACACTCTGTGCAGGCTAAAGCTCTACTTTGTAGGCTGTGGTTAGTAGGATATGGTAAATATATTTTATGGGAATTTATAAGGTTTTAGGGAAGAGGTGGTTCACTGTGTAATTTATGAGAGTAATAGAAAAATCAGGAGGTCTGCTATGATTATAGTTTGTAGCGACCAAACCATTGACATTTATGGAAATCTTGACTACTCCTTGACCCTTTCCAAAACCTCTTTCCTGCAGGGAAGTGTTCTGTGCACTCTTTCTCCCAAAGCTCGGCCGCAGCAGCTGCTCCTGCCTCCTGCAACCCCACAAACCTCCTGCTGAAGTAAGAGGTGAGATGCAGCAGCTTCCAGCGCGGATCAACCGCAGCCGTTCCCGCGGCTGAAGCAGCGCCCTCGAGGGAGGGACAGCGCCCGGTGGGAGCTAGCGTTGGCCTTTCCGACACCGGATAGTCCCACGCCTGGAGCGGGAGCTCAGCAGCGCTAGGGGAAACGGCTGCGCTCTCTAACCCCCACGTATTCACATCGTTCTCGACCGGTGCACAAACCTGCGTGTTTCTTTCACCTCAGTTACGTTACTGGAGTGGGTTGCTGCTCTCCTCCTTCATCCCGACTGATTTACAGCCCCTTTCATTCTGTTTTGATGACTTTATGGGTCTGGCACAGTTTAGAAAGACAACAAACAAAAAGCATTGTTATAATAATATCTCTATAAGTACTGTGAAAGGTTCTGCTGCTCTGGCTCTTGCTGCTTAATCCGTGTATCTGACCTCAGGGAAGTTACCGGGAATCTTCCAGAGTGAACAGCAGGGAGCTGGAGATGATGTGAGCAGTGGGATGTAAAAACCAAATAGTAGCCCTACATCTGTATTAAAGAGTAATATAATTGTGTGTAGTGCAGGAAATAGTAGGCCAAGATGTTGACCACTGTATCCTATGTAGATTTGACGGGGATTGCCTTCACTTGCCAGCTGGTGACCAGAAGCTGGGTCTGACTCAGTCGTTCTCCGAGGCCACCCACCTGGTGGCACAGAGGCCCTGGAGGAGGCACTCTGCTCGTGGCCACAGCAGATGCTCTGCTCTAACTGGGCCGGGCAGGAGGCAGCACCTCCTGCAACGTGGAACGGGCTCCCTCCCGTCTTCCCAGCGAATTCCTGGAAACGGATAACTCCGATGCTGCAGTACTAAAAACTTATTTACGCTCCCTCTCCTATGGGAATGGTTGTGAGTATTGGGTCATGGTGCCTATTTGTGAAACTATNTGACCAGAAGCTGGGTCTGACTCAGTCGTTCTCCGAGGCCACCCACCTGGTGGCACAGAGGCCCTGGAGGAGGCACTCTGCTCGTGGCCACAGCAGATGCTCTGCTCTAACTGGGCTGGGCAGGAGGCAGCACCTCCTGCAACGTGGAACGGGCTCCCTCCCGTCTTCCCAGCGAATTCCTGGAAACGGATAACTCCAGTGCTGCAGTACTTATGCTCCCTCTCCTATGGGAATAGTTGTGAGTATTGGGTCATGGTGCCCATCTGAAACTATGAAAGTCTAACAGCAACGCCACCCCCTGCAGCAAAGCAGCAGAGGAGCGCAGAGCGAGGAGAGCCTGGAGCTGCTGGTGGATGGCGNCTGCTCGTGGCCACAGCAGATGCTCTGCTCTAACTGGGCCGGGCAGGAGGCAGCACCTCCTGCAACGTGGAACGGGCTCCCTCCCGTCTTCCCAGCGAATTCCTGGAAACGGATAACTCCGATGCTGCAGTACTAAAAACTTATTTACGCTCCCTCTCCTATGGGAATGGTTGTGAGTATTGGGTCATGGTGCCTATTTGTGAAACTATGAAAGTCTAACAGCAACGCCACCCCCTGCAGCAAAGCGGCAAATGAGTGAGGAGAGCCTGGAGCTGCTGGTGGATGGCGTTTGGGTCAGCTGCCACGCACAGAATACAGCTGCAGGTGCTTGGGTGCGTCCCGTGGAAGCTGGTTTTTGCTCTCTAGGTTCTCCGGGAGTCCCGTGAGAACAACCTCTCTGGGATACGCGAGTGACTCACGCCTGGTCAGGCGCTGGGAGGGTGCAGCAGGGCCAGGATTGCTCCATTCCCGGTCTGGGTCACGTGCCTTCCCAGTTAACTGCTGCAAACCACAGAATTCCCTGTTGGCTGCTGTGTGCAGGAAGAACGCGGCTACGTGAACCTTTGGTCTGACCTAGTCCAGCTGCCCTTACGATGTATTGGAAGGGAAAGGTGCAGTGACCGCGACAGTGCCTCCTTAGGGAGGAACAGCGTTAGCTGAAACCTCTGAGGAGTTCAGAGATGGGGTATTTTTCTCCTTTGATCCAGGATGTTGAGGCCGCTTTAGGAGCAGACGTGACAAGATGAGATCCTTGCCTTCTTCCACACTAGGATAGTCATGTGGTAGTGAGCCCTTCACCTCCGAGCAATTTGTTTCTGTGCTCAAATGACCATCGGCTCAAGTAGAAATATCACTTCCTTGTGAAAACTGATATTTACCCGAGAGTGGTGATATTTAAAGTAATGGAAAGAAGTGATAGCCCTCCATAGCCTTCACAGGTTTGCAGTTTGGATGCATATGGCAGCTGAATTTTATGTCAACTAGCCAGTGTGGAGCGGGAAGAGGAATGTATTCCCATTTGCCTGCGCTCATCTGCTTTGGCAAGGTGCTGGCTGTGGAGCAATGCTGCTGGGCTGAGCAGGAGGGCCAGGCAGGGGTTAAATGCAGGGAAACTCGTTCTCTGGCTGGCAGGCTGACTGGCAGAAGACTTGTTTTCCAAAGCCACAAGAATTCTGGTGTTACGGGAATTATTACCTGGCAATAGTCGTAATACCTACTGGCTATCCAAGCAGTAGCGTCTTCAGTAAAGGTCTTATGGGGAAAAGAGGCTGCTCTTTGGCCTGCTTTGGCTCAGCTTTGCTCCCAGACTCTCCTTCCAGTGTTTGTATAATGCTGGAGCAGATTTTGATGAATTGCTGGCCAGCTTCCCCAGCTGGGAAGTTGGTCAGGAAAGAGCGACTGCCCATGCTTTTCCCTGCCCGATGACCACTGCTTCTGCTTAACTTGGGCTGTTGGTAGCTTGAAACCTAAACTGAATCATGGACTGAATCTTCCTGAGTTTGCGGAACTGGACTTGAAATATTATCAGCCCGGCCCTTTGCACCGAAAGTTGCCATAATTGTCTCTGGGCAAAACCACCAGGAAATACAATGCCAAGTGAAAACTGGGGAGTGGGAGAGGAGCGTTAAGCAGGGGCCCACCTGGTGAAAGGCTCCAACAGATTCTCGTTCTGTTGCAGTGGTTTCTTCTTATCTCAACTTAAGGCCGTCCTCTGTGGTGTTTTGCAGCGAAGGAAGAATGTGCCGCTGCGCTGCCGCAGGAGCTACTTATAGCCCTGCTCGTGGTGCTGGAGGGCGCTCAGCCTGGCTGAGCTGTGGGGCAGGGGCGAAGCAGGGACTCGAGATAAGAATAGTACATGAAATCTCAAATTTGACAGGCCTGTCAGGGAGGAAATTACAGCTTGGAGGAGGAAAAGTGGTTATGTTTCGAATTTTCTTTAGTAAATATAAAGTCTGGGGGTTTTGGCGGTGAGGAGGCAGTTCCACCAGGAATGTGTAAAGCTTTGTTTGGGACATGCCTGCCACAGCTGTTTCCCATTAAAAGGGAGCAAGCGAAGGACTTGGTGACAAGGAGCCCTTGTTTGCTACGGTAGAGCTGGTGTAAAAGGCACGGGGAGGGAGGCTGGAGGTCACTCGCGCTTAAAAAGCCCCAGTGGTTCCTAAATGAGTTTGCTTGGGTTGCCCTTTCCTCCCCATCTCCACCAAAAGGACAAATTGCTGCCTTCACCTGGCACTAACTGCAGCGCGATTCCCAGCTGGGCTAGCAGCTGGACCTGTGTCTCCTGACCGTCTGCATTCAAGAACGTGGCTTGTTTGAAAATTTTACTTTTAAATTCTACTCTCAGAGTAGCTTGAGTGGCAAGAATGCTATCACTTGTGGCTGCTACGCTGAGCTTCTGCAAAGATTTCTGCCCTAGGGAGGGCAAAGAGCAGGTGAGCAGTGGGCAGAGAGATGTTAGGAACATGCATGCGCGCACGTGCCATGAGCTGCTGCTTGCAGCGGGCAATAAGGTGGGGTAAAATACCCAGGGCTGCACAGCAGGTCACTGTCAGAGCAAAGCAGCGTAGCTGTGGCTCAGCCTCTCCTGTTGGGCTTGAGTCCTCGCAATCCTTTGGTTCTCCACGTGTAATATTTGCCTTTGGAGCCTCAGCTTCTTTATTTTGTATGTCCCATCTGCGATAGGTGTCAGCAGAAGGCTCCTACGAGAGGGATAGGAGGGATAGAAGCCCTATTCCTCAGCTTCTGCTCCTGGGGGCTGCTTCATTTCAGGTGAGTCTGTGCTTATAACGATTCCTGCAAGTTATCCTCATCGTGGACATTCCCTAAGGGAACAGGGGACGTTTCTAGATAGTGCAAGCGGTGGAGAAGCGAGGCCGGGTGGTCGAGTAACGGAGTGGGCTTGGCCTGTGCAGGTTCTCTGATGTCTAGGAAGAATTCAGGTCCTGCCTTCCTTCTCATGGGAATATAAGCCAGGTTTCCTCTCCTCAACCAGACCCTCTGTTTCCATGGATCTTGTACAAACGTGGTGTCTTTGAGGCCTCTTCTGTCAAAACTGACAATCAGGTTTAAAAGATTTCAGGAGGAGGGAGGAGGAGATGGCTGGTTGATAGGCACACATAGAGAGTGTGGTCATGTAAGCTGGAAATACATTTTTTTCTGATCAACTGTGGCTTGCAAATGTTAGCTGTCAGATATATGTTAGATATTCCTGTTTACCCTTCCTATTTGCCCTTCTGTTTAAGGGAGGGAGTGAATGATTTGTGCTTCTAAGTAACTCCTGCTCGGTTTGGGTAATGTTGCGCAGCAGCAGAAATCCCAGTTTACTCATGAGCTCTGTCTTTCTCTTCAAAGCTGCTTGTTCCCAGCATGGACAGTGCCCACAATTCGTCAACTCCCTCGGAAACCCTTTGGACTCTTTCTCACAGCCGCAGAGCGAACTCAGGAGAGTTCCCAGTGCGTATGGCAGGAAAATAGGAATGTTGGAGCCAAAAGCTGGCCTGCTCCGTGCGGGCGCGATGACGGGGAGCGGGTGCGTAGCGGGCGGCAGGGCCAGGCAGCCACCCTGGTGGCCACTGCTGCTACCAGGGCTCTGGTGCTGGCTTCTTGGGTGACATCCCGGCGCCAAGAGCCTGGGCCAGGGGCAGTCAAGGAGCCAAAGAAAATATTTAAGCAATGGCTGGTGATGGCAACTGCCTCTCCAGCGTCACGGGCTTCACGGAAAATCAAGCACAAAGGACGTAAGCTTTCTTGTTTCTCCCGTAACAGCCAGGTCATCTGCTCAAACATCTCCTCCTCCTATTCCTTTTCTACCTTGTCTCTCCTCTCCCAATTTTCTTTCTAGGGTCCTTTCATTTTTGACGCCAATATATTGACCACTACCTTCTAAATATACTTCTCCAACAGATATTGCAACTTCCTTTCAATGTTTTCATTTAGCCTGCATTTTGCTGGAGTGCCTTTGAGAAGGTCACAGGAAAGTAGTGGCAAAGCCCTTAGCAGAGCCCAAGTGTGAGTTCCCTCGTGTTTGTCCTCTGCCTACAGGACCTGTTTTGAAGGAAATTTAAACCTGTTCTCAGCAGATGTGTGTTAGATGCTGCCTATCTCCCAATTTTCTGATAGACAATTGCAAGTGGTTGGTTGGGTTCTTTGTTTTCTTAGAATTGAAGTCAAGGCACTGTCTTTACATTTTTATTTTATTTTTTCTGGAAATATTCTGACCCTTCACAAGCTGTCTGAGATTGCAGCAGATGGCTCTGATGGATGAACTTAATCCTAGGAAGTTTAGGAGATCCAACTAAAAACTATCTATTCTGTTCTTTCTGAATTCAAGCCCATGATTTCTCCTTTCTTGCTGATGTTATTTGTGCGGGCTATCTGATCCACAGTGATTTATTTTTTTTTCTTTCATAGCAAAAGATTCATTAAGCACTACCCTCTTAGTTACATCTATCAAGAGCTTTTCCTCCTTCTTAAGTAGATCAATTCTTCACTTATTTTCCTTTTGCTATTAATGTACCTGTGGAAGCTCATTTTTCTCCCTTGTGCTACTTACATTTCACTTTCTGCCAGGGCCTCTGATATTTATCTCTGTACATCTGTACTGTAGTTTATAAACCTCATTTGTAATTTTATCTAGCTTTCCACAATCTGTATGCTTCTTCCATATGGTGAAGGTCACTGCAGAATTCGTGATTTAGCTTAATTTATCTTTCTGTCATTTCTCTGTTAGGACAGATAGCATCTTTAGTTGCACTTTGTTTAACGACTGCCAAGGCTTTTGAACTCCTACCAATTCTGCTGCTTTCCCATGGGGTCTCTTGCTGATTTCTGCACCTTTAATTCTGTGGGCTTTTTTTTCACAGAAGTTTATTTAACTGTTATGAAAATTTAAGTCACTGGTGAAGTGGTGCTTCAGAATCACTGTCTGTGCTGTGGGTATATCATTCTGGCAAAATGCATGCCCATTATGTATTTGTGTTATGCAAGTGCTATACGTTTATGCTAAGATCAAGATACCTCTTGGTATTGGAGGGAGAGGGATGAAGAGAAGATGTATAGAGTTCAGAATATGCCAAGTATCTGAGCAGATTTTCAGCTTCTCTTCCAGACACTAAAATTTGAAAGGTGCAGACTGTGCAAAGAACTACACAGACACTCAGAAGAGAAAATCCAGCCCAAAAGCACACTTATAAAAATAATTTCTTGGAGGACAGTCACACCTGGTCAGTTCTGCAGTTCGTTTGCAGCACAAATCCTACCTGTATCTGCTGGCATGTGGGAAGTCAACATTGAAATGAAATCTAATCCTCCCCTGGGTCAGCTTCAGTCAATTGTGTCCACTTAGACCAAATACAAACCAGCAAATGTTTCCTGAAACAGCTTTTCTGCCTGACTCCTGTACCTAGAGCAGCTGAAGGTGTGTGGTCTTGTGTGTGAGCACTTGAAGAACATTGAACAACATCAGTAACTTTGGTCAGTGCACAGATCCATTACAGAAGAAAGTGCTCTCCAAATAATGCTGACAGACAAGTGGGTTGGATCTCACCTTTTGTCTTTTCTAAAATCTTAATTTGTTGTGAATTATGCGTATTTCAGAGGTAGGAGCAGGCTGGATAGTCCCCAGTGCAATGAGTCCTTTATCACTCACCAGAGTTCCCATGAGCTACTGAAATGATTCTGGTTTTATTCAGACCTCTGCTGCAACCAGGCCCGTGTACTTTGTCGAGAGAGGAGTATCTTCACTGTTGAAGAATCACAAATAATGATAAGTCGATTAATGATGAAGGAAACCACTTTCTGCAATCAAAGGTGCTACAAAAGCTTCATATAGAGCCACAGGTGTGAAGTTTGGCTCTTTGGAGCTGTGGTTTAACTAGTGGAGCTCACCAATGCTGCCATCTACAGGATGGTCTTCCCTATTACGGAGCTTCAGACCCATTCAGCCCAGTTCTAAAACTGTTTGAGAAATATTTTTGCTGTACAGTAGGAGCATCAGTCACCTGATCTGACGCCTGGCAAAGTGAAGGGCACACACATAAGTGCATACTTATTTCTTACAAAGTGCAGACCAAATGCTGTGCAAGAGTGTACTAAGTGCGGTAAATTTGCGTGCACTGCTGTGCAGTAACATATAAATCTTATTGGTTATCAAGTCTTTTTTCTGCCATTACTGCAACTTTTTCTTACATAAGAAAACTTCCTTTTTTCCACCTTCCCTTCACTCCCATCTCCTTTCCCTGGCAGCCAGCAGGAATGTGAAATCCCACCCAGAGCCGCTCCGAGTNCTTTTTCTTACATAAGCAAACTTCCTTTTTAGCCCCTTCCCTTCACTCCCATCTCCTTTCCCTGGCCAGCAGGAACGTGAAATCCCACCCAGAGCTGCTCCGAGTGCCGCCAGCAAACAGAGGCAGGTACACTTTACAGACCGGATTGTGCCCCTGGATGGGTTTCGACACCCACCATTTTAATAGCTAAATAATCACAGCGCTGAGCCGTATCGTGGGGCCTTTCCCACTGCTTACAAGCAAGATTTCCATCTTGCCAGGACTGAGCAAGTCTCGCCTGGCATCTTAACCGCCCACAAAAATTAGTCAGACGGCAACTGGTAGCGCATGGCTTCACCCCAGCTTACAACATATTTATGTTGAGCAGCATTCAAGGGTAAGAGAAACTTGTTTTAATGTTGAAAACGTCAGAGAAATGATCTTAGTCTGCGGCCTTAGTCATAACAGAGTTAAGGTAACGTATTGCCACTGGATTGCTCTCATTTGATTCCTACATCTTTTAATGCTGAAGTGCATGATCTCCTTGGGCACGTTTAACAGTGGAGGAAAACTTTATCTTTTAAGGTGTGAATGAATGAGAGGCATATGCCAGTGCTAACAGGCCGTGGTGTTTTGCAATGTTTCTTCCATGCAGCCAAGAGCTCGCTGCAAGGATGCTCACCCCGCGGAGCTGCGCCACCCATGCCGCGCACAGCAGCAGGCTGCCCCCCGTTTCGGGGGCGCTTGGGCTGCAGGTAAGGGAAGACGGGGCTTACTTGTTATATGAATAAATGCTGCAGCTCTCTGAAGGACGCCTGGTTCCAGAGTTGCCTTCCGTGTTACTGAAGTTGTGGATTACTCAGCTGCTCATCTGTGACTGTGCAGGGTTTGCCTGCTTGTTGCCACCACCGTTAAGTCGATTTGCCACCTGAACCAAGCTGATGGAGCACAGAGAAAGCAAAAGCACCCCCCGTAGCCATTTGCTGCAGTGAGCTGATGCCCTGATGCAAAGCCAACCACCGTGAGTGGGTGGATGGGCGTTGGGGAATGATCGTTTACATGCAGTTCTTGTATAATACTTTGTCTTTGAGTGATGAGACAGGGTTACCTGGCTTTCAAGTTCTCTCAAATGAACCTTTTCCTGCTCCGCTTGGTACCAGGCACCTATGCAGTGAAGAGGTGTTTGGAGCAGCAGGAGGGCATGTGAAGATGCTACCCTAAATCATGGCATTTCTCCGTGGCTTGCTACTGCGTCCTCGGTATTTCAAGATGACCAATGAAAACTTCTATCAATGCTTCAGCTGGGGAACCACCTCAGGTTCCTCACTTTCCCGTGTCAGGCCTGAAGCTCAGCTAGTCCCACGGGATTCCCCTGTGCTGGGTAGCACTCCAGTGAGATTTAGTGCATATCACTTGCTGGCTGCTGCAGCGAGCCCTCAAATAACGCCTTGTAGCAATGGGTGTGTGCGTTCGGGTGTTTTGGATCCCTGCAAGCACTGGGGCAAAGAGGGTGCCTAGCTGTTCAAACAAGCCTACTGGGTTGGTTACACACATGCTGCAGAGGCTAAATTTAATGGTTTCACAGCCTGGGAAAGGGAGAAATGTAAGGAGGAGAGGATAGAAACCATATTTCCGTGCTGTGCTCAACTTCCTCTGATTTTTAGTTTTTATAGGAAATGCATTTTCATGTGGGACTTTACCTTAATGCACATCATCTCTCTGCTTGCCATTTAATTTTTGCCTTGTAGTTGCTTGCGGTGAGAGATGTTTCTTCACAGGGAACGTGAGGCAGAGCGGACTCCTGCCTTAAGAGCCTGGAGGTGAGAGTCTGCTCCCTGCTCTGTGCCTGGCCTTCCAGGGCCCCCCAGGCAGAATCACTCTTTTCTTTCAGAGTTCCCTTTTTTCCTCACAAAAAGGGTATTTCCTCTCTCTGATACAGAAATGTGGTGACTAATCGGTAGACGTGAAGTGTTGCTGCAATATCAGGAATGTTTAATTCTGCAGAGATAGCTGAGCCTGATGCTTTAAAGGGAAACTCTTGCTTGTACAGTGCAGGAAGATGCAATGACCGCTGTGCTGGGAGCTGTAGCAGGGAGTTCAGCTGCGACCAGAAAAGGAGGCAGAGTCCAAGGATCACCACCAAAAAAACCCACAGAACTATTTTGGTTTTCAGCACTTTTTATGGTGACTTGTTTCTCTTCCTCAGGCCGTGTCAGCCCCTCTGTTCCTGAGGCTCCTAGCCAGCAGGAGGCTTTCGGAACAACTCTTTACCCTCGCCACCTCACTAGCGCAGTAAACCCTTCAACGTTGTTTCAGATGATGCTAACAGGACATTTCATACTTTTTTTTTTTTTTCATATCATTTTTCCTCTTGCAAGCTTATTACATCAGTCATCTCTCCTTAGTTTGCTTCTGCCAGGAAGTCTGTGTCCCATAGCACTCTGATCTCTTGACTTGCAGTGTCTCTAGATTTTCCTGTATTTGAGTTATTGGTGTGCGTGTCCTATCTATCTCTGCTGGAGCAGAGTCTGCTGGCAGATGGACTCTGCGCACAGTGGAAAACCTTGAGCACTGGCAGATGTTTGAAGATTGCTATTTTCTGGTCCTCCCCCCCCCCCTTTTTTTTTTTCTCTCCCTCCTCTCCTCCTGTCGTCCCACCTAGATTACTTTCAGCACTTCCCTCCCCTAAAATGTAGCGTGACTATCTGACAAAACCAATTTTTTGGCAGGCTCTGAGCCTTGCTTGTGTTTGCCATAACCTCACTTAGGGTCATGACACTGCTTGGAAATGGCTGTGCTGGAAATGCCAGGGCTGTAATCCCAGGCATGGCATAGGAGCTCTGCCCTTGTAGGGAAGGTCTCTGATTTATGGATGTTTCATGCTCTCCGGTTATACATGTAAAGTGCACACAGGCTCCTCCACACGGCTGCCTATGTTGTGGACGAGTAGCTTTTTATATTTAACCTCAAACCTCTCCTGAGCAACCTAAACCTCTGGCTTTCAACCTTTTTTCAAGGCTTGAACCTTTAAAGCTTTCCCAAGGGGCATATTGAGTTCTGTACAGAAAACCTAAATGCACCAAAGGTTGGTTTGTTTTTTTCCATTGTTGCTTTCATGAATGCCTTAAATGTAGCATATGAACCACAGACCGAAAAGTCACCGATTTGAGCTCAACTGAAAAAAAAAGGTCACTCCTTTTTGTGTCTGCATGGCAGGTTTGTGCTGGTTTAACTATTCAGTTTGTGTTATAGCTTCTCTGAGGAAGAGGGAGAAAGAAAAGAAAGGAAACTGCTGTGTAGACAAAGTCAGGTTGCTGAGATATCTAGGGGAATAATCTCTCTGAACAAAATCTGCTGTTATCCTTGTGCAATGCCAGGGAAACTGCATGTATAAACAGAGGTGGTATTTGTCTTACTGTCACTTTCGCCTTGGATAAAGAGGTGATAATGGTAACGCTTTACCACCCTGTCAGGCAACTTAATTAGTGCCAGTGCCCTGATTTAAAGTTTTAAGCAGTAAGTATTGTTTGATATTTGAAAGCCACCTTTTTTAAAGCAGAGCTGAAAAGCCTCATGCAACCTCAGGCCTCTGTGGCGGTAGCCTCTAATGAGAAGAGAGGGATGTTGTGAACAAACCTGGTAAAGGGAGAGTGAAAATGCAACGTATGCGGGTAAAGGATGAGCACTGGAGTGATGCCTATGGAGCTGGAGACTAAACCCACGTTTTGCGAAGCATGTCCTGGAGGGAGCCCATGACCAAACTCATGTGTGCTCATGGTACTTCTGGACAGATTTTCTTCACAGGGGGTTTGTAATTTTAGTCGTAGCTGTTATGTGTATGTGTTCTCCATAGCATATCTCCTTTCTGGAGCAGATAGGGAACCTTTATCCAGGGCGAGTGGTACTTTCCGCAATCATTTCTGACTCATTTGCGATCTCTTGTAAACTTTTTATCTTGTGATACAGGGAGAAGAAGAGTAAGGATCCCCAAGTATGTTTTGTTTGAGACTGCTTTCTGCTTGGGAGCCGGTTAAGGAGGTACGAAGAACGGTATCTGAAAGACAGCGGGAATGGAAAGTGATTCTGGCCTTAAGAGTAGAGAATGGAAATGCTTGGTGCTGTCTTTGTTTTCCACTGTTCATTTTACTTCCCCTTAGCAAAACTCCAAAGTAGCTCTTCAGCCTGTCTGGCTCTAGTGACTTCATTTTGGCTAAATAGCACTGCCCCAGAGCTATAGAGATATGTGCTTTGGTATCGATATTCATCATAAAACAAACCTGAGTGTCATTTATAAGGCAGTAAACTCACTTCAGGGGCTTCTGGAGTTGTCATTAAGTGTTTCCTCTACGGGAGCCCAGACAGCTCTGGCAGCTGGGAGAGAAGGATGCAGTAAAGTGGGGTGGGTGGGGAGAAATCCCCAAGGAGTAAATATGCAGAAAACATTTGGAGCATTGCAGGCAAGCCAAGTTTTCCAGCTGTGGCGGGGCGGCTAGGTTATCCTGGAGGACATCCCTAGGAGCTCAGATACAGCTGGGCTCCTTATTACCCCTCCTGTGGCTCTGCACTTCCCTCCGCTCTCCAACGATGGCACCGAGCAAGAACTGGCCGCCTTGAAACCTGCAGGGGAAGAGCTGGGCTGGCAGTGGGGGGCTTTCTTCCCTCTCTCACGCAGCCAGGTGTCAAACTTGCTGCAGCTTCACGTACACTCCACACAGAAAGGAGGGAAGTTAGGAAAATTATTCCCCCTGCCCTGCTTGTGTAGCAGAAACTGAGGAATGCTAGACTGTGACTGGCCCAGAATTGCATAAGAAATCTTTGGTGAAACAGTGTTGGCGCTGTTTCCAGTCCCATTGGGTGCTATGAGCACATGACCTGCTCTAAAAGAAATCCATCTTTCTCTCTGTTAAGAAAAAGAGAAAGAAAAAGAGGGACCCACACTCTGGTTTTGCCTTCCTATAAGTTCTGTTTTCTTCACTGTTTACTTTCTTATAAAAATGCATTTATTTGAGATTTCTGGAACGTCAAAGCTTTGCCTTCTCTAGATTTGCTGATTTTTAAAAAATAATTATTTTAATAAAAATGGATTGGAGAGGTGTGGTGAGAGACAACATTCTCAGTACACAGGTCTGTTTTCTTTCCAGGGTTGCTCGCATTGCATTTTCTTTCCAGGGTTGCTCGCATTGCATTTTCTCCAAATACCCCCCACAACATATTAAGTAATACAGCAAGCTCCAAGGAATAGTTGCTTAATAAGACGATTTCCATCTCCCCTGGTTGCTTGTTTCCATGGGCTCGTCTCCTTCCTCTCCTCTTTTTGGCACTGAGGCTTTCACCCAGCTCTTAGTTGGGGTAGGTCCTGTCAGGCAGCAAGAGGATACCAGACAAGACGGTTGGACTCTCTGAAAAGCAACTTTTATTCCAGGTTTTGCAACTGTGAAGAATAAACCTTGATATAATTAATGAAGCTCTGCAGTTTATGCCTGTGACCAGTCATCTGTCACAGCAAAGGTGGTACGTGCCTGTGATCAGTCACCAAAGGCTCCTTCTGGGCTCAATAGCTCTTAGGGCAGATACTGCCCTTTGAAAAAATGCACTTTCTGTTCTCTGAAACCTCTCGCTCTACATCCTTGGCAGTCAGACTCTTCTTTATCTCTTTAGCCTTTTGTATGAAACGCTGCTTCTCTCTCCGCTGTGGCCAGTCGCATGCTGCTATTTCTGTGGGTACAAAACATTGCCAAGCCTAAACACCCCGTGCAGTTTGACAGCGCTGCGATGGAGCCTGGCCCACGCGGCGAGGGCCAAGCAGCGCTCGGCACGGAGCGGGCAAGCGGCAGCCCTGCCGAGGGACCGGTACCGAGCGCCGGCAGGAGACCCATCCGCAGCAGAGAAGGTCCCTCCTCTTCCCAGCCCTGGTTCTCCCTCTCCCCAGCTTCTGCCATGCCAGAAGTAAGGGGCCATCTCCGTGGAGGGCAAGTTGCTCAACAGCTGCCACGTGAAGCCCAACTGCAATCTACAGCCTTTCTTTAGTTATTTGTCTAGTGTTGAACTTTTTTTTTTTTTTTTTTTTTTAAACAGATTCAAAACAAAACCCTTAATCATCTGGTCTTTGCACAAAGCCTTGCCATTAAGTATGCACAGCAGCCCAGGTTGGGGCTCTGCTTTATTACAGGCTTCCTCTCCAGGGAGACCAACTTTTGTTTCTTCTGTCTTCAAGCAGGCCCAGATTTTTCTTGTTGTTGTTGTTTATGCGTTAAAGTGTTTCTGCGTGATCTTGCTGCTGCTTCATTTTCCTTTGCAAGTCAACTTTAAGGTCAGCACTTGTAAGTCCTTTACCTTATTGAAATTATTATTATTTTTAACAGCTTTCTTGGGTAAGCTGACTCCCCTGACTTTACAAAAAGAAAGAGGTGGGGGGGAACAAACCCAAACCTGATTTCCCTCTGCATGTGGGTAGGTAAGAGGACCTTAGGCCGTGCCTGAATCCTTGATGACCCGGGAAGGGATGTGGGGCCACCTCGACGCAATCGTGGCTGCTGCTGTCGCACCTGCACTCGCACATGGGCAGCACCTGGGGACGCACCTGGGAGCGCTGCCCGGGCTCCGCGCTGAACCGCAGCTCGCCGAGGAAGCGCCGGTATCGTCGTGCTGCTGCTCGGCGCCGCGCAGGAGGGAGACCCGCGCTCCTGCCCCGCACACGGGCCGGGGAAACGCTCGTTTCAAGCGCGGCCCCGCACGCAGCTGCCTCCCTCTGAGGTAACGGCAGGGCCGCGAGCGCGCGGCGGCCGTTGGCGCGCGGCGGCCGTTGCGCTCCCCCCGCCCCC